>JAAMXP010005774.1:0-11954 GCA_019693395.1 Ettlia oleoabundans
GGTATGGTGGGTGGTGGAGGTGGTGGTGGTGGTGTGTGTGTGGGGGGGGGTCGCTGAACATGTTGGGTTGTTGTCAGGGCGGGCGTGGGGTGGCTGAGTGTCGAAAGTGACCTGCGTAAAGTTTGCACACATGGCACGCATGCACATTGCAACTGCCAGCTTCCATCCAGACGGTGTGTTGCCTGTAAGTGCAGCTGGCAGCATCTTGCCTGGGCCGCCCGCTGTGGTGTCAGCCAGCACCAGCCCCGCCAGCTCAGACCCGTACTGCTGTGCCATGCTGAGGGCCACCATGCCGCCCATGCTCCTGCACAGCAGTGACGAGTCATGGGGCAAAGAAGTTGGGGTTGGTTAGAGTGCGGGCGGAAAATGAGAGATCCTCGAGGGAGCTTCTCTTTACCAAAGTTGCACATTGATGCCAGCCGCGGCTCAGCAATGCAACTGTTGTGGCCTGGCAGCGCCACAGCAGAGATACAGCTGCTTATGCTTTTGCCGTATGCTCATCTGCAGGCTCCCCGGAGTACAACAGACAGCTAATCAGCTGGTTTTAGGAAACATCAAAAGGCGATGCATAACAGGCTGGAGTGCTGGCAGTCATAAGCAGCAGTGTGTAGCTCCGCCGGCACGACTTTGTTTGTAACAGCGACAACATATGCTTCAGTTTCTTATTGAGACATGAGCCTTGCAGTGAGAATGCAGAAAAATTTTAGCATAACAAATTGAGGCTTGAGAAAGGGCTGCTGTTGTTGCTCACCAGCCCAGCACTACGGGTTTAGAGTCGGGTGCCACCACTCCTGCGGCCCTTAGGCCTTCCATTGTGATGTCGGCCATCTCCCTAACGGTCAAGTGCTGCGTGCTGGTGTCTGTGCTGAAACCTTGGCCGGCATTGTCAAACATAAGCACACGATGCTCCTGGATGTAATAAGGAAAGTGAGCAAGAAGAAGGCAGGCCAAGGTGAGTGCAGGACGGAGGAGTCAATGATCGAGTACTGGCGCAGGGTTGATTGAAGTGGTTTGAGAGAGACAAGACAGGGCTCACGCATGGAATGCAGGGGGATGAACAACGGCGCTGTCAGCGCAATGCAATCAAGCTGGGGTGCCGCAGTGCCAGGTACCAACCACCTGGTGCGTGACAAAATGTCATGAGGAGCGGCATACTTGTGCGTGGGCTACAGCGGCGGTGCAAGGAGTTGCTGCAGCCAGCACCCACCAAGTCTACAAAGGCGGGAACCTGCAAGGCCGGCAACCCACCCGTGCAAGGAGCTGGGGCAGGATGGGGCCCCACTCCGCGATGGTCGTCCCATATCCGTTGACCATGACGATGGTTTGTCCACTGCCAGCGCTGCTAGAAAGGGAACGGTTAAACATAAAAAACCCCAGTGTGCAGGAGCGGCAGGTAGCAGGGGGCGGGGATGAGCGATGGCGGCGGCGGCTTGCAGCGCACCTGTCTCCCCCGAACATGTAGTAGGGAAACGTCACATCTCCCAGTGGCACCGTCTGTAACTCCCCCGTCCAAGTGGCGTTTGGGTCGGCGGAGAGGCCCAGCGATTCAAGCTGCCCTACTAAACTCGCTCCGGTCCAATCGCACTCCAACCCGTCTTGCGCTGCAAGCACATCAATAGTTCCGTATTAGGGTGCACCGACTGCTTGCACAATGACCGCGGGCGGTCTCAACTCACCCTTCACGAACAGGCGCAGAGTTGTGACTGCCAGCGCGAGCAGGTATGTGAATCGTGGGCGGGCCATTTTACATTCGGAAGGAAACAGAGCGGACGAAGGCACGCAGGGTTTTGGCATCTATGCATCCACTGCGCCAGCTGGCGGAGCAGACCAGCATTCCCGCTGCAGCCGCATCGGTTGTTGTCGCACCGCTTTGCCAACCTGCTGGAATTTGCTTACTGCCCGACTCAATACCATGTTATATTTGTTCCCAGCCTGTTGTCCACATGCCTCTCGTCTCCGCCACCTGTGGCGGGTGGCACAAGGCAACTTTAGGCTGACACCAATTCCAGAGTCCATTGGTGTTACCTCCAAATGCTTCCACTGGTTTGCTTCGCAACCTCTAATGGTTACACAGTGGATCGGCATCTGGATTTTACAAAAAGTGGACCCTGCTGATCCCGTGCCTTCTTATGCCACCCGCAGCTCCCCACCGCTGGTGCCAGCGTGCGGGATGCAAACCATAGCCAAAAGGGTCAGCTGCATTGTGTGAGGCAGCTAGCAAAAGCAGGTAGGCGTGACTCTGCATGTAGATGGGCGGAGGCAACATGGCCACCTCACTCGACAGACATAAAACAGGTTGGCTGTTTCAGTGCACCAGCATCCGCATCAATGCTTGGGATGGAAACCGCCACTTCCTGTTCCATGCGCCTGCAATCCCGCAATTGCCATTGGACGCCTTGCTCGTCTGAGGCAGCAGCAACCTGCAGAGCAGAAGGGGTCTGATGGCGGGGGGCTAGTGGAGTGGTGGGTGTGGGAGCAGAGCTGGGATGATGCCATAGTCACCAGCACAGCTGACAAATTGTGAGAAAGACAAGATAGAACAAGCTCCTATGATCCCCTAAAGGTTGTCACCTTGCAGAAAGTTGCGCTTGATGATGGACGTTATTATACAGCTGCCACCAAGCGCTGTTTACTGTAATGGCCGGCTGTGCATGCCAGAGCCCGCACACCAGTGAGAGAAGGAGTGACTCTGTTTTGGTGGGGATGCTTGGGGCGTGGGTGGCTGCTGCCATTCTGCTGCTTGGTGAGACCGTGGCTTGTTCACTTTACGCGCTGCGCTTGCGGCTGCTGGGAGGGCGGTGTCTGGAATAGCAGGCAGCTGCGGGCCGCTGGGTGGAATGTTGGGTGCTGCCAATATTCTCTCACTGCCGTGCGGCTGGGCATGGTAGGAAACTGGCTGACCAGGTGTATAAGCTGCGCTGGCAAAAGGAGAAGGCGGGTATGGCGGCGGAGGTATACTCACTACTGCGGCCAGATGAAATGCAGTCGCAGGAAAGGAGTGTGTGATGCTACTCTGTCCTTGTGGCAGCCGGTTAAGCATGCAGCAATATACTCAAACTGCTGGAAGCGACACTCTACGTAATACTATACATAAGTATTGATCGGCTTCCGCACAATGCGATAGCTGGGGTGCCATGCAGCAGCAGCAGCAGCCGTCTCACCTGCTGTGCCGCCAGTGCCGGGCGCCTGAGCCAGCGACACCTGGTGGTTCCCATTAAAGTCAAACTGCTGCTGCCGCTGTTGCTGCTGTTGCACGTCTTGGAGCCTGTGCGTATGGTGCTTATTGTTGGGCGCTGAGCAGCAGCCACCCATGGTTGGTCCAAGACTGGAGAAGGCGCGAAGGGTTGACTAGGTCCAGCCGATTCAAAAAAGAATTGAAGGGCCGCAAAACACGAAAATAGCGGGGGCCCGTGGAAGCCGGCTCTGGGTCTGCTAATGTTGCGTCGGAAAATTAGTCAGTGCTGGTCAAAGGGCTTCGTGTGAATGTTAACGTGCATGATAATACTGTGTGTGTGTGTGTGTGTGTTCATCGTCAGCTTTTTGCTCAAGCCCTGCTGGCGTCATGCTGGTGCCACCTGGCAGCATGTGGACCATGTGGACGCACCAATAACAGCGACAGAGCGATTGTAGGGTAGAAGAAGCGATGGGAGAAGCACACAATTATTCAGCAGCTGTTTATGCCTGACATGGGCAGAGCGCAAGTGAGGAGGAACCCGCTGCCCGGTGTGTGCGGTGCACGGCTTCAGCCAGAGAGGCGGAAGAGCGGCAACAGGGTGATTGGGTATGGCTCGTCAAGCTTTGCCTAATGGGCATCTTCCTCACCTACAATGCCGGCACAGCAGGCTGTATTGATTTCTAATTCACCCAAGTTACCGAAACACCTGCAGTGCAGTGCTGCAACCGCGGATGCGTCAAGCTGCATGGTTGATGCGCCTAGCAAGCTGCGCTTTGGTATACCCTGAGGCAGATTGCACATTAAATGCAAATTACCAAGGCAGGGGTGTACAACGACAACACGCAATTTATTCAGAGATAATACGCATTGTTTATGTGCATAGAACTACAGTAGGATGGCGGAACCGCTCTTCCCACACCTTCACTGGTGGGAGGAGGGCTGCAGGCACACGCCTGCTGAGCGTGCTGCCAAGTGGCGACGAGTGGTGCAGCAAGCCGCTAATGTGGCAGTCATGGTTCTGGAGATCCTCTGCTAGACACTTGATCCTATGGTTGATCGGCTGGCAGCTGCAAACTTCGCAGCTGCGCCTACCTGCGTTGCTCGTTTGTGGCAGCTGAGGGTGGCATGGCGGCAGGACAGGGCGTGGGCAGCAGGCAATGCAGCGGCTGCAAGGCTGTGCAGTATTGCGGTACGCCCTGCTCCCATGCCGACTGGCGGGCGGGGCACCCTCTCGTGTGCGAGGCGTTGGCGGCGGCGCGAGCGGAGGAGCAGCAGCAGCAGGGGCGCTGCAGAGCGCGCAGCTGTTTCTATTGCTGGCTTCATCACATGCCTGCTATTCCAAAACCTTACATGCAATCAGCCTATAAGTACGCTGGAAACAGTGTGTACAATCAACAATCAGTAGGGTTCACGTTGCCAGTTGCTTTGGTCGCCGCGCTGCGCAGTGCGCTGGGCTGCTGACGTAACTGCGTTGTAATTTCCACCGGCCCGTTGGCGGGCACTCAGTTGTCTAGATCGCTTTCATCCTGGCGTACTCATCTAGACGCCACCAGGGTGCTATCACAGCAAGTCCAGGGTTGGCATCCAGAGTCCTACCCTAGCCGGGTCCCGTCAGGGTCGGCAAAAGCACGTTTCAAGAAGGTGATCGATTCAATATCGCATCGCGCGGGTTGTCAATTGTCGGCTCGCTCGCCACACGCGGGGGTTAGCGTCGCCGTCGCCAGCTGCTGCCGCCGCTGCACCCGGACTTGTGATACTGTTGGCATCGACACCTGCCGCATCAACAAGGATGGGCCCCTATGCTCAAACACAGCTGGCCTCCAAGTCAGTCCACTGCTGCCTACCTTTATTCATCCCTCCTCTGTTCTTCACCCACAAATTGGAACAGGCCGCCCCACCGCCGTTGTACCAGCCACCCTCCTTCCTCGTACCAGCAGCAAACACGCCGTTGGGTGCTGCGTTTCATCCCAGCCGGACAGCCAGCAGTGCGGGGGAGCTTCATTCGGTTGATCAACCTTACCCTCAGCCATGGCGCCTCGCAAATACGGCATCCTGATTGCTGGCGAACCGGACCAGACGGTCATCGACCAGTGAGTTGGGTGCTGCACTTACGATTTGGGAGGGGATGGAAATGGCTGCTGTGGTGTGTACCATTTGTGATGGGAAGGGGCCCAGGGGCGCTGCTGCCATTTTTCCTTCCCAACGGAGGGAGGGATTTGGGTGCTGATGTTGGGGTGCGAAGGAGCGGAGGGATTTGTGCGTGTGGTTTGGTCTAGGGAAGGAGGGAGGGTTGGTTGTTGCCACATACCCAAGGTTTGATGCTTGCCAGCAGTCCAATTGAACCTGCAGTGCAGCTGCAATGCGAAACTCTTGCCACATTGCTTATTCTCATTTGCAAGCAAATTTGCAGCTCCCGGCACCACTGCCACTGCTACCCCGCCCCACCGAAGAAATAAGGGCAGCACTTGCACCCCATGAGCATACAGCGTAGGTTCTACTCCATAAACTTCCAGCTCTGTTCTATGCAGGAAGGGCACTTTTGAGCAGATGTTCCTGGACCTCCTGCGAGACAACCCGGCGACACAAAACCACTCAGGGAAGCAGCAGCAGCAGCAGGAGAAGGAGGACGAGCAGGCGCAGGCGGCAGATGATGAGGGGCAGCAGCAGCTGCAGGGTCAGGAGGTGAAGGGGGAGGAGGTGCAGGAGGAGTGGAGGCTATACTATGCCTTCAAGGGGCAGTTGCCCAGTCAGGAAGAACTGTCAGAACTGAGCGGCATCGTCGTCACGGGCAGCGTGTGAGACTCCTGCTGTGTGCTGTCTCTCCCCTGATTCTGCCACCTTGGCAATGGACTGCCAGTACATTGGTAGTGATTTGAACAGCCCGCCAGGTGTGCCGCTCCTCTCTGGCCACCCTGTACTAGACAGCCCGGCAAGTGTGTCGCTTTCCTCTTGCCGCCATGCCCTGCACTGCCTGCCTTGCTGACGCAGCCCCACTCCCACCTGTCTGTGTGCCTGCAGGGCGGATGCTTTTGGCGACGATGAATGGCTCCGTGAGCTGCGGTGCACAGTGAGGGCTGCGGTGGAGGGGCGCAAGCAAGTGCTGGTGAGTGGTGGGTTGCGGTGGAAGGGCGCAAGCAAGTGCTGGTGAGTGGTGAGTTGCGGTGGAAGGGCGAGAGCAGGTGATGCTGAGTGGGTGTGTTGCGGTGGAAGGGCGAGAGCAGGTGTCGCTGAGTGGGTGTGTTGCGGTGGAAGGGCGAGAGCAGGTGTTGCTAAGTGGGTGGGTTGCAGTGGAAGGGCGAGAGCAAGTGCTGGTTGATGGAACCGCAGTGAGGGGCGTAAGCGAGTGTTGATGTGAGGAGGTGGGGCGCAAGAGGCGCAGTGGTGTGGTGGTGGTGGTGGTGGTGGTGGTGGTGGTGGTGGTGGCATGTGTGTGATGGTGCCCCATTGTTCTGCCAGTGCACTCTTACACAGCAGCCTAGTTCAGCCTTGCGTGTCTAGGTTTATCAATCCTTACACCCACTGCTGCACACAGCCGGCCATCTGCAGTAATTCAACTTTGCCAAATCGCACTTCATCTTGGCCACGCTGCTGGTTGCCTCAACCTACGCCTCTGTATCATGTGCAAGCTGGGCACCTGCTTTGGGCAGTAGCAGTGGTCACAGTGCTGGCTGTGTCTTCCCGTTGGTTGCACTGCTATAACTTTTATCACGCCCCATTCCTTGCAATGCAGGGCATCTGCTTCGGGCACCAGCTGGTTGGCACGACCCTGGGCGCACGTGTGGGGCGCGCCGGCTGCTGGGAGGTGGGGGCCCGCCAGGTGGACGTGGCGGCGGACGCGCGGCGGCAGCTGGAAGAAAGCGGCGCCAGCTGGGCGGCGCTGCTGCCAGACCAGATCTGCGTCCACGAGTTTCACCAGGACCAGGCAAGTCCTGCTGCAAATGGCAACGTAAAACACTTGGGCTGTCTCTGCGCAGGTACATATGGAAGTTAGCAGCGGCAGCTTCTTGTACCTCACATGTGTGAAGCTGGCAATGGAAATTACCAGTTTCTGCCGTGCTGGTGCAACCTGTACCTGCCTCTGTTGCTGGGAACTGCCCTGTTGCCTCCAGGCCCAAACACACACACACACGTACACATATACACACACACGCATACACACCCGAACCTTATGGCTGACTTTGTGCCCGCAGGTGCTGGAGGTGCCTGCGGGCGCCACCCTGCTGGCCTCCTCCGAGCGCTGCGCTGTGGAGATGTATGCGGTGGGCAGCAACGTGCTGTGCATGCAGGTGAGAACCCCCTCTTCGATACAGCTATTGTCCTCTCCAAAAGTCCCACAAAACCACCTTACACAACACAACCCACCCTGCACACCCTGACTCATGCGCGCTTCTACTAAGAGTTGAAAGTCCCACAAGCCACCCTACTTCTGATTCCTCATCCCACCCCACAGTTGTTCCCACAACCCAGCCTGCCTGGACCCTGTCTCTTCTGCGCTGCAGGGGCACCCAGAGTTTGACAGGGAGGTGGTGCAGCTGCTGGCTGAGCCGCGGCTGGCGGCGATCGACCATGCTGACGTGGCGCTCATGCGCGACAGCCTGGCGGCGCTGCCAGTGGCGCAGCAGGCGGAGCAGCTGCAGCGGCTGTGCAAGGCTTTCCTCAAGGGCTCAAGTCATAGCTGATGCGCTCGAGCATTGCCTTATTTACTGACCATTGGATGTGTATCAAGGAATCTTACCAGCAGCGGGTGAAGGCATGGGCATACCCAAGCAAATAAGTGCCTGCTGCGCCAGTCTGGTGGATTGGTGGTGAAGACCTCGCAGCAAACGGCGATGCAAGGCTCCACCAGCACTTTCTGTCCCGGCTGGTATGGGCGAACATTGCTCTGCACGTTGTGGGCAATGTTGTGTGGTTAGCTCTATACCCGTGTAGCAATGACTTCTTCGTATTCGCCCCCTGGGCAGCGGCCGCAGTTAACGTATCATGTTCATGGTCCATCATGCTTGGGCCCACTCTCGGTGAAGCATCTCAAACCTATGTTGACTGGTTCGTGCCTCCTCACCCATGAATTCACTCCCACACCAATTGTTTATTCCTTCTCGTTTTATGTAGCGCCCTGCAACGTTTAAGGCTGTTCCACTCGTCGATTCTTTGCCATCCGCCCGGCTGTGTTTCAGTTATCCAGTAGATAGAAGTGAAACAGGAGCATGGTGGGATATCCACCTCTGCCATACCGCAGCACCCCTGATTCTCTGCTTCTCCCTGATCCTCCTTGCCTCTGTTCGGCAGCTTTACAAAATCAGGCGTGCAGGCGCTACATGCAAAGCAATACCACATGCAATGCAATAGTGCATGCATTGTGAATTAGGACAGTGGCAGTGTGCTTGCTGCCGCGTGTGGCAGTATCGTGGGGTGATGGTGAAAGGGCATAGGCATAGGCAGCAGGTGGCAGTGTAACGTTGGCGCGACGGGTCGCTTAGATGCCCGCCCATGGGCACGTGAGCGGGAGGTGGGACAGCGCACTGCTGAGAGAAGCATGAAGGTGACAAAAACCAGGCAGCAAAAGGTAGGAGGCGGGTGGCAAGTGCGTGCTTAACAAGGCGCACAGGTCGGAAGAGCGGCACCAGCTGCACGGCTATCAAGCCCCTGATGAGCAGCCCTGGCTCTCCCTGGAAGTTAAACAGGCAGCACCCAAGGCTGCCACAGAACCCAGCAAGAGCCGGCCCCAAGCCTGCCACGGCACCCAGCTAGAGCTGCCTGCCAGCAGGGCTCAATCAACAAAAGCTTGACTCTCTGCCTGCCACCCCTGGCCTTTAAGGGTCGGCACCACCAAGCATGATCGTCTCCATCTCCCGATCCGTCATGGTGCGGCGGGGGGGGCCCGGGGGGCCCGAGGGGACTGGCGGGCCCCTTAGAATGGGCATGGAGCCCCCCACTATCGGCACGGCTATCATACCCTTGTAGGCATCTGAGGTGGGTGCTGCCGCCGGCTCAGAAGGCGGCGGCTGGCTGGCGGCGGCGCCGCCATCACCACCGCCGCCGCCCCCTCCCAGCAAGCTGGCCAGCATCTCCTGTGCCGTTTCTGCAGGCAACGCGCTGATGAGCTCCCCCTCGGGTGTGCGGCGGGGTGGGAAGCGAATGGAGGGCGTGCGATGCCCGGCGGGCGGAGCCTCGCCCTTCTGCGGTGCCGCCGCCGGCGCTGCCTCTGCTGCAGGGGGTTGGCCACTCCGCTCTTGCTTCTGCTGCTTAAGAGCTGGGGCTGCTGCTGATTCAGCAGCTGGCGAGGGCTCTGGGGCTGCTGCCGCTGCCTCTGGCTGCGGCGCCGCTGATGTGGCGGTGGCGGTGGCGGCGTCGCCTATGCTTGCGACCACATGCCCCACCTCCACGTTATCATCGGGCTTGACCTGCAAACATACACCGTTGCAGATTTGCTGCATGTCAGTCATTCCTTTGCCTCGCAGCGCAATGTGTTGTGCACAAGCAACCCGAACAAGCGTGTGAATGTGGCAATGCAGCAAACAGGCACGCTGCCTAGCTTCCAAGGCACATGCCCGCCAGCCGAAAAGCCTCTAACCCATAATAATCTCAGCGTTCAACCCATTGGAAGGTAGGAACGCACGTTACCACGGCAATAGCTATTATTTCATTGCAACTTAGGCAATGCTGCTCACCAGAATGGCCTCCACCACTCCCGCCTGCGGCGCCCGCACGTCCACCGTTACTTTATCAGTCTCGATCTGCAGGATCGGCTCATCCTCCTCAACTCGTTCCCCTGGCTGCTTCAGTACTGCTGATACTGTGCCATCTGATATGCTCTCGCCCAGGGCTGGGATTTTCACTTGCACGCTTGCCGCCAACAGCGCGCTGCTGTGCAACGCCCCTGCTGTCGTCGCCGCCGCCCAGTTGCTGGTAACGCCGGCAGCGCCGCCGCTGGCTGCGAGCCTGCCGCCCAGCGCTAGTTGCCTGGATATCAACGAGAGCATCGCGGCTGCTCAACGGCGGAGAGCAATCGGTTGAGTCACGACTGTTGATTGCGGATAGAACCGTTGGTCAACAGCGGCCAGCGTCAATCTATACCAAGATTGAGCACTGTATGAGCTTGATGAGTCTGGAAATTGACACGCTGTGTCGTGCGCCTTTCTAGCGTGTCCATGGCAACGAATGCAGGCCACCCTCCGCCTGTGGTGCATTGCCACATCAATTGGGAGACCTGCGGTTTGCGATCCGGGCTTCAGCGCCCACGGTCTTTGGACACCAGCAGCGACATCTCCGAGACTCCATCTGCACTAGGTGTAACTCCTACGTTGTCCGAAAGCAGCAGCGCTTGAGATCTCGCGGCAAAGGGAGACTACCGAGCAGCGCCGTGCTAGTGGCCGTCCACCTGCTGCCGCCACAGCCCCCGTCGGCGACCCCTGTCCACTCAACAAAGCCACCTGTTGCCAGCCAGGCCGCGCGGTTTCCACCAATAATGAGCCTGCACGAGAGGCTGGGCGTTGGGCTGATCCTGGCGGGTGGCGCGGTGCTGCTTGTTCAGAGAGCGCTGTCGGCGCTTAAGGAACAGCAGGCACGCCGACCCCGCACTCCCTGTGGTGAGTTGGTGTTGATGATATTGTTGGGTTCCATGTAGCGGAGCTCTCAACTTAAGAAGCTCCAAGGTTTCGCAGCAAACTCACTCCAGCGTTCTAGAGAGGAACGCTCTCTACCATTCCTAGAAAGGGTAGGGGTATCTCTACCCTTCAGTGAGTTTGCTGAAGCGGAGGACCATGCAAATCCTCCGCAGGAGATTCAGGAAGATCCGTATGATTTCTGCGCTTTACTGCATATCCTAGGTTCTTTCACTGAGTTGGCCGACCGCCTGCCCACTCGTATGAGTGCCTTCCTGCCCACCGCCCGCCTGTGCCATGCCTGCCTGCAGGCAACCCCATTCCCAAGACAAAACATGCGGTGCTCCCCGCCTCGGCCACCGCCTACAGGCGCATCATCATCGTGGGCGACGTCCATGGCTGTCCGGGTATGTGGCGGGGTGCCCGCTGTGGGTGGTGGGCTGCAGGCAACGGCTGTATTTTCCTCCTGAGTGCTGCTATATATGGGCCTATGCCTGTGACTGGCGGTGTGTGGGAAGACATTTGGTGTGCCAGTGTTTGATTGTTTGGCGGGCCGTAGGCAATGGCCACGTTATGTTGCTGGGTGGCTCTTGCACACGGCTGCCCGAGGCCAGCGGCGGTGTTTGGGGTGTGTGGTGTGCCGGTGTTGTTGAGTGGTGGTCTGCAGGGAAAGGGTTTCTGTTTGATGGTTCTGATATACACAGGTGCTCTGGTGAGGGGCGTTGTGGCTGCCCTCGCTGGCGATGGTGGGCGCTTGTGGATGGACGGGTTGGTGGGTGGGTGTGTGCTCGGGCTGTTTGGGAATGGCCGCCCCAGTGATTCCTAATGCAATGATTCTCTGTAAGATTGTATCTGGCCTGCCATTCTGTACAGGAAGTAAATTATGCCGGCTCCTTCAGCTTTGGAGTGCTGTGCAGGGCTG
Organism: Ettlia oleoabundans; assembly: GCA_019693395.1. Taxonomy (NCBI): domain Eukaryota; kingdom Viridiplantae; phylum Chlorophyta; class Chlorophyceae; order Chlamydomonadales; genus Ettlia; species Ettlia oleoabundans. Next base: position 11,699 of record JAAMXP010005774.1, read on the forward strand.
GGGCCAGCTTGGCCGTTGCTAGTTAGTTAGGAAACATCGAGCCTTGCCTTGCCTGCCAGCCCGCTTGCCTGTGCAAGTTGGCTACAAGCGCTGCCTGTCTGTTATGAGGCGGTTTTGAGGGTTTAGGGTTGAGGCGGGCTGGCCCGTCCTTCATGCAAGATAACTTTACCCTAGCTTTCCCACCATACCACACCCAGCCCCAATCCATCGCACCCCGCCTTGCCCCGCCCCTTCCCAAACCAAACCAAAGCAAGAC
>JAAMXP010005785.1:0-27627 GCA_019693395.1 Ettlia oleoabundans
CACCTCTCCATGCACCGGCTTCTGCGACTCCTTTTGTGAGTCATAAGGGGCGGTGACGGGATGCACCGAATCCTGCGGAGGGTCAGAACCAAGGTACAGCAGCGGCAGCATGCTGCAGTGTGATGACTGGCTTGTTGAGGGCAGCAAGCAGCCAGTGCATCAGGGCTATCACCGAGTGGCGAAAAGAACTGCCATCTGCCGCAACGCAGCTCAGCTGCATAGCTGGCAGTGATGGCGGCACTAGCGGCGAAATGCGATGACGGCCCCACTCAGCTTGTTCCGCGTGCGCACCTTGTCCCCTTGCGCCGAAAAACCTCGTGCTGAACTGATATATGGTATCAGACGAGAGGCTGACACGGTCGTGGCAGCGGTGACGAGTTGTCGGCTGGTGGTGGCCAGCAGCGAACAGGATACCTTGGACAGCATTCCTGTAATCTGTGGAGATGCCGCAAGAATGACTGTCGAACAAATGGGAAGAGGAGGTCGCACACATCAAGCTGGCTACTAGACGGCTGCCAACTTTCTTCCTTTGCCTGTTGACCTTGACCAATCATGGGGTATCTTTCACCGTGAAGCTGCAATGCAAAGAGGTGCTCTCTCGACCTGGGAACGCGATGTGTACAGAAAATCACTAGTAACAATCACTTGGGCTACATGACTTGGCCACCAGGTTCAGGCCCTGACGGGCAGGGTTTGTGTGAATCCACACAATTATCGTTGTGCAGAAGGGGAAAAGTGATCACACCATGTTAGCCGCAAAATTGGCAGCAACAAGCACAGGAATATACGGGAAGAACATTTGGAGCAAAGCAAGTGTTTTATTGAATCACATGGAATGTTTGCCATCACCACTCACGTTGTGGAAAGCGGACAGGCAGGGTTTCAGCTGCTACGCTCTCAGCCGCTGACTTCCCACAGCAGCTGCACCTGGTGGCTATAGAAGCCCCTGGATGCTACCCTTTGGGCAATTGCCCGGCTACTGCATCTACTGCCTGGGTGCAGCGCGCGCGCCGCGCCCGCCACGCCCGCCAACCGTGCCCCGCTCGCGCCCCGCTGCACCTTCCCCAGAGTTGCTGGCGCTAGCGCTGCCCACCTGCGCCTGGCTGCGCAGCACTCGGCCAGTGCCACCACGGCCACCAGTGGCAGCAGCACGAGGCGCTGTGCGAGCAGCTGCGCGGGTGGTGGCGCCTGCTGCCGGTGCTGCTGGGGCAGAGGAGCCAGCAGCAGCCTCCTCGAGGGACATGGCGCTCATTTGGGCAGACAGGGTGCCCTGCCTGCAGGACAGGAAGTGCGGGGTGCTCGTGCACGAGCCAGTAGGCGGCCACTGGAACAGCTGTGGTAGGTTTGGGATCAGCAACTGTTGGCAGCGGGTCTGTTGCGACTGGCAGGTACCTGCTTGCGCGCTCGCTGCGTTGGGCCGGCTTGGAACCCTCAGCTGCCCGCTCAGCGCGCTCTGTCTGCAAGGCGAACACACAGATTGGAAAGAGAAACACAAATAGGAACACAAAAAGCCCAAGCACATTGTGAGGCTGGCCCAGCTCATGTGCTTGCCAGGTCGCAAACTAAAAAACTGGTGCCAATTGCACCATTCATCAGCCGTGCAAAGATGCATGGCAGTCCTAGTAGCAACTAGCTTGCCTGGCCGTTGGCAGCAGCGATGGCCTGTGCCTTCTGAAAACGCTCCAGCTTGTCCCATGCGCTGGCCGGCAACACTTTGTTCTGCTGTAACAATTCCGGCATCATCTTCAAAACTTCAATCCAGCAGATGCAGCAATATTACTAAAAAGGTGTCACTGTTTAGTCAACATGCAACACCGGCAGGCATCTACTTTCATACTTGTTTATGTATACCACGCCATGACGTAACAATGCACCGCTCGAGGGGTGCACACAGGGCTTGCAGGATGCATTTGAACCAGTAGAGCACTGCAGCTTTCACCACTCATTGCCCCCTGCAATCGTTGCACCGCAGCAGCAACGGGTATATTCGCATATCAGTGTTTATTGGGTCGAAGGTACCTGACATGTCGGAGGACAGGTCTTCCACTTCATCCTTCACTCCGCCCACCTCTCCTCCAAGCGAGCCATGCGTTTGTGCATGAACTGCAGACACGGCAGCAGAGCAATTTGTCCCTTAAGTGATCGCAAGACAGAGCGTACGTACGTACGCACGCACGCACGCACGCACGCCCACGCCCGCACGCCCGCACACACAAGCAGCATCATCCTTCGTAAGTGCACGCTCAACTGCACAGGTGTGTCGCACCTTAAGTGCGTTGGAGGCAGCCTCCATAGCGTCCAGCACCATCTTCCCCCAACGCTGGTCGTCCAACATCTTGGGCACCAAGGTCAAGTGCGCAAAGGATTCTTTGAGCCAGCTGGGCGGCTCAATATCATACATTGCGTACATTTTTAGCAGGTTGCCAAAGCCGGGATCACGTTCTCACTGCATCATGGGAGCGAACAGAATTGATGTTGTGGCTTGTCAGCAGCAAGCAGGCTAGGGGCAACGGTCAAGGTGCAGGTTGAGCATAAAGCGCCAGAAACACCCAAGGCCTTGAAAGGGAATTGCAGAATATACGCCTGAGCGCGGCGTGGGTGCAAGGGGTGTTGGGGAACAGCGGGTAATGCTTTTTACAAGGGCAGGCCGGCGGCACTACTACTGCCTGAGAGGGGTACAGGTTGGGCAGGCACGGCAGCAAACGTCTGGAGGTGTGATGTGCGCAGGCAATGCGAAGCAAGCAACGAGCATCAGCAGCAGTGCAAGTGGCTGCGGCAGCGTCACCGGCACCGGCTGCAGTGGCAGCAGCGGCAGCGCCAGCAAGTTCAGCCTGTCTGCACCCTGCCTTTCAGTCTCCTTTGGGCAGTGTCGAGGCATGAGGCACATTTAGAAGATGGATGGTGCAGGCTGCATGCTGGGCACTGGCGCAGCAATTTAGCCTGCCGCCTTGCACAACCAGCAACCACAACAAGCAAGAGCCGCCAATTTTCCAAATAGCAGCCCAGCACCTGCCCCCTGTCACAGCAGCAGCGCGCTACTCAGGAAGGCAGACCATTGGCAAAACAAATAGAAACCAGTAGCTCACCAGGCGTCAATGAGTATGCTGACTTTGGCCGATTCGTAAGCCAGCCGTTGGTGGTAGATCGCGGTAAACACAGAGTTGCCCGCGTGGCCACGCCCCTGCCTGGATGCTGTCCTCAGCTGCAAATGAAAAAGCAAGGTAACTATGGTGAAAGGGGCGCTTGTAACCCTCAAGCACCACACACGCTGCCACAAACGTGCCACATCACCGCACCTGGAGCCAAACCGTGCAGACAGCTGCCCCACTCCTGCTCTCAAGCTCACACCACTTTATTTGAAGTGTAATACCTCCACTTGCTTGTCAAGCACGTCAGTGGTCACAATCAGCCAATCCAGCAGCAGCATGGATGCTTTCGAGCCGTCTAGCAGGTCGCTTGGCTCGCCCAAGCCAGTCAGTGCCACACGCTGCCAGCTGTCCCCAATCTGCTCCAGCCTGAAAGTTTCTAGCAGCAGGAGAGAGACTTCACTTCAGGCGTATGCAAGCTCACTCAGCACAGGATCTGACAAATCCCAACCAGCTGATTATGCACGCACGACTGTAGGCTACCGTTGAACGAGAGTAGCCACTAAATCCTCCCACATAATGCACTGCATCAATATACTGCACAACTAATGGCAATCACCCAGATGAGCAATCGGCAGCACCGCACGTTTCCTCCTTGCCATCCAGCCAAACTCCTATGAGTCGAGTGGATTGCGCTTGTAGGGACACATCTTGGGTGCCGTACAGCCCGTGGGCCTCCATGGCCTGGTAAAGGTCGTGGCCGAAGGCGCCGCGGTCGGCATGCTTGGCCAGCTTCCGACAGTTGCTACTCGCCGCCAGGCGCTCAAAGTACTGCACCACAGGCTTTCAGCCGTCGTCAGAGACACCCTGCAGGGGTAAAACAGGGATCATCCAGCATGTCACTGGTCACCAAGGTTACCTTGACCCTGCTTGGCGCCTGTGCAAGAAGAGGCATGCGTAGCCTACTCAATGAGCACCCAGCTTCCAAAACCTGTGGCAGGCTGGAACACTTGGCGGTCCAGCCCTCCAGCTGGGATGCACATGCAGTGAAAAGGTAACGCGAGCCGACAGACAGAAGCACAGCTGACTGCCCAGCAAAGCTAGGCTAAGTCAAGTGCAGCCAGCCCACGCGTGCAAGAAGGTGCAGCACTGCACCTTGGCCTTGAGTGTCTCACGCAGCATGCAGGCACCGTGCAATCCAGTGATGCCCGTTAACACCAAGACTTGCGAGGCCCCGCCGTAGAACATGCCGGCGATGCCGCGCAGCTGGTCATGCAGCGTCTGAAGGTGATTTGCAATGATGTCAATGTCAAGGTCTGGGTTGTCGCCCGCCAACCCGTCAGAATGGAGGTCGATTAGGGTATCCAGCTGCAGCAGGGCGAACAAGCGAGAGCTAGTTGCAGTGACTGACCAAAGAAACGAAATTGATGCTCTGCGGCTGTGGTGCCAGCGGCGTGTTGCCATCGGCGCCAGGGTCCCCACCTCTTTGAGAAAGATGACGCTTCCCTGCACTCCTTGTGCTGGCGCCCCAATCTTGCTCCAGAGCTTTTGTTGCAGCGCGGCATGCGTGTCCTCCCGAAAGTTATACTTCTTCAAACAAGCCGCGACATATTCGTGGAACGTGTCGTAGAAGGCCACCTGCAGGGCTGTCGGAGAGGAGACTTCAGATCACGCACCAAGGTTATAAGCAGACCTGCTGCAAGTGCAGCCCCACTTGAGCACCAGCCCGCTCTGGAGAGGCAAGTAAGTGGCGGGCTGGCTCGCTTGTGCTAGTATACTGCACCTTTATTTACAACGTGCCGCCCGGGGCGCGAACAGACAACTACCTGGTCTGAGCTCGAACCCGAGTGGTGCTTCAGCAGGTAGGCGTCAGGGCTCATCGCGTCAGTACAAGTGATAACGATGCAAGGCGTGGAAACCAACAGACTGAACTCTATCACATCTGGTGCGTGTACGTACACGTGTACTGCCGCCCATGCAGGGCGTTGACTAAATGTATCCCGAACAACTGAGCGTGCTCCTACAAGGATCAAATGTCGTCAGAACAGGTCAGTGCCTTCATGCAGGCGACGGTCCAAAAATTGTCCTCACAACTGGGCGCAATCAACGCCTTGGCGGCATTTGCTTGATTGCCTTATGAAATATACTTGCGGGCTGCATTGTTTCGCAGGTGATAGCGCTGCAAACGGAGGTCGCCAAGTGGAAAGAGCTCTGGAGCTCGGCAAGCCGGGTAAACGCAGTTGTATACCTTCAATAATTCATGCCACAGATATGCTGTTGCGCTCCAACAAACACCAGGTGCTAAAGTGCAGGGGTTGCGCGCATGGTGCAGGCAGCAACCGAGGCCAACGACGAGGTCATAGGACTGAGAAAGACATTGGAAAGACGAGAAACGACTGTACGGGTGAGGCGCGGCAAGGGCCGGTGTGTGAAGCCCTGGTTCCATGGCGACCCGGCTGTGCTGATGTGGCGAGGTGCACTCGCATGAGGCATGCGCCTCCTGTCAGGTGAAGCCAAGGCATCTCATCCAGGGCACTGCTGCTTCTGTCCGCAACATCCGCAATTGGGATTGTAGGAGCTTCGCGTGAATGGCGATGCATTGCTGCTGCAGTTTGGTGCACAGAAGGTGGCGCCGCAGTTGGAGGAGGTGCTGGCGGCCTTCCGCAACCTGCTGAAAGGAAAACCTGCGCAGCTGCCCCCACAGCCGCAGCACATTCCACCCACAAACCCCTGCACTGTGTTCCTTCAGGCAGGCAAACAACCATGGTCTGCCAATGGTCAACCCCCCCTTGGTTTGCCGCCTTCGTACTGCTGTGCCGGTAATTTTTTGTCGGTTCTGGCCCTTAATCGCCTTATTGCCTCCCTGTTGGTGCCGCCTTCAACCCTGCAGACATTGCCGCGGAAAGCTGGCTGGGACCATCGGTACGACCTGCACGGCACACTGGTGGGTACTGGCCCTGTTGTCAGGGCCTTGCTAAGCAACAGTGCGACCCTTATGTACTTGAGACTGCCCGGTGCATGCCTGCAGGCCCAGCCAGACTTTGAGGCAGCAGTGGAGGAGCCTGCAATGACAGAGGAGGTGGATGGGAATGGGGAGCTGGAAGAGGATCATTACGAGGAAGAGCAGTGCAATGGCCAGGAGCAGTACGAGGGCGGGCAGTTCGAGGGCCAGAAGCAGTATAAGGGGCAGGGCCAAAGGGAGGCGGTGGAGTGCAGCGGTGACGGCGAGTTGGGTGTGAGCACCAGCACAGCCAGCCGGAGGGTGCCTCAGGCTTTGACATAAGTGGCACTGAGCTGGATGCGGAGGTGGAGGAGAATGCGCCTGACACTCATTGTACACCATCAGCAGCAGTGGTGGTGGCTCCTGCTGCAGCAGCTGCAGAGGGGGAGGCAATGCCTGCCAAACCCGCACCAGAGGCTGCGCCAGCTCCAGCTCCAGGCCGGCGGCTGCGATTTGCTGGTGTAGCTACATCTCCACGAGCTGAACTCCTGGCCCGCGAGCAGCAGGCTACGAGCGCGGCCCAGCAAGCGGAAACCGCGGGCGCCCTTGCTGCGCCTTCCCAGGTATGCTGGTACCCTATGTCGTACAACCCTGCTGCCTGCCTTGCAATTCCTTGGCTGTTGTGCAATCCCTCCTTCCTGCCTGGTGATCCCATCAGCGGCAGCGCTTGTTGCTGGCAATCCCTCCTTCCTGCCTGGTGATCCCATCAGCGGCAGCCCATTTTGCTGGCAATCCCTTCTTCCTGCCTGGTGATACCGTCAGCGGCAGCGCTTTTCTCTGACAATCCCTCCTTCCTGCCTGGTGATACCGTTAGCGGCAGCGCTTCTCACTGGCAATCCCTCCTTCCTGCCTGGTGATCCCATCAGCGGCAGCGCTTGTTGCTGGCAATCCCTCCTTCCTGCCTGGTGATCCCTTCAACAGCAGCGTCACGCTTTGAGTATTGATCCGACCCCCAACGTAACTCTTGCAAATCTCTGGAGCTGGTTACACAGAGCTGGGTGTGCCAAAATCCCGGCTTCAACGCACTACAAAATGAAATCAGCACAAAGAGTGCGGGGAGCCGAGCAAGGGCAGGATGGGCTACAAGAGAGGCACGGAAATAGGCTGAGGATCAGCGAGAAGGACGCTGGGGGGTGGCGGCGCAGGGTTGGTTCTAGCAATGTTGCGGCGGTGGCATCAGTGTACAGGGCGCAGGGACAGGGCCAACGGGTAGGCTGGGTGGGCGGCCCAGGGAGAGGGGCGGGTACCGGGTATGGCGGCTTAGGGGCAGGTCGGACTGCCCCATGAAATAAAAAGGACCGGAAAATGGTGAGGCGCGGTACGATAGGGCAGCCCACAAACAAACACATACGCGGCAGCGGCTAGTGTACAAGAGGGCGAGTGCGGGAATTGATTTCTCTCTGAGCCCCGCACAACGTTGGGGCCGCAGGGGGAAGGCAAGTTTGGCAGGCATATTGGGCAGCGCATGGGACCGATGCGACAGCCCCAAGATGCAGCAACATCCCTACTGCCAAACAGCCTGCTGAAATGGGCAGGTTGCACGTTGCAGCGCGCCCGGGGGCGCATATTCTTTCTCAACTTATGAAATGTTAGCAAGCTGTCCGCACAGCTGGGACAACGCCCTGGCTAACCAACAATCTAAATCCGGCCAGGTGCAGCCGCCAGCATAGCCAGCTACAACGGGAGGGCCAGGCTACCGCAAGCGGCCAGGCGGCAAGCTGGGCGGCTCTGTATCGGGCGGCGGCGGCAGGTCAAGGGTGCGGCTGAGGTTGAGCCGCTGTTCCAGTGACCGCAGCTCGTAGCCGCTGATCATGAGCCAGTACAGCAGCTGAGCCAGCTCCCCTGCCGTGCAATCGCTGGTTCCCCCTTGCCATGCATCCTCCTCCATGCCTGCAGGTAGGCACAACATGCACTGGTTCACAATAAGGAACACAGGGGGCCGGAACGACAGTAAACCACAGATCGCCACGTACGCCCGCCCAATAATCTTTTGTGTGCAGCAGCGCTTGGACCCACACTGTTCCACCATTATTCGTTTTGGGGGCAGGATTTAGCAGTGGCAGGGGGCCGCAATGCATCATCGCTGCCTGCTATGTGCTGTAGTGGCTGGCAAGACAACCAGCCGGCAACCGGCGTGCCGACGGGCTGGCCGGGGCTGGTGGACAGGTTAAGACACTCACCCATGAGCCGCTGCACAAACAAGTTCATCGCTTCCAGCACATCCTCGCTGGCACAGTCTGTCAGAGCCACAAGCTCCTCAGGTGTGAGGCACTTCAGGTAGTCAAGCAGTTCGTTGCCGGGCGGCGGTTGGAACTTGGCGGCACGCTCGAAGGCTGCCGCCTGGTCCTCTATCTGCGGACAGCGGGGAGAAGCAGCCATGTGAAGAATGGCCCAGGTCTCACCAACAAATTTAATGCCTGGGGTTGATAATGCAAGAGATGTACCATCGCACGCCATCAGCTATGCAGGTGTGCACACGGGCATCCAGTTGCTTCACACATGATCAACACAAGCTGTCTAGCCCACAACCCACTTGACCAGCCAGCAACCGAGGGGCAGCACTACACGATGGGTTGTGACACGCCAGGGTTGCATGCGGTACCTGCTGCCTCAGCTCCGCCAGCTCAGCTTCCAGCTGCTCAATGTACTGCAGCGCCGGTACCACCTCCTTGCCATTCTCGTGGTGCCAGCGTAGCACCTCACCCTCCACCTGCATTTTCTGCACTCAGCAGGGCAGGGCAACATAGAGACCACGCTGGGATTGCAGCCAGGAAAACAAGAGGCCTGAAAGGCTGTCAACAACGAAACATAGCACACCAGTAAAGCCAGCACAGCACGTTCGATCGAGGCTCATTTGAACGAACAGGGCCCACACGAAAAGACTCATGCCTGTTCCTGTTCTTAATGCGCAAACCACCAGGCACTCCACAGCAGCCCACCTGCGAGCCAGGTGCATAGCCTGCTGCTCCTGCCACCTCCTCCAGCCCATCCAAGCTGCCGTTGGCTGACACCTGGCTGGTTGTCAGGCTGCTGCTGCTGCGTGCCAGTTCTGGCTCTAGGAGCCCCGCTGGCTGCTCCGCCATGCTGCGTGTGAGGCTGAGGCGGGTCCAGGCGTTGGCAAACATGTAGCCGCTCATCAGCACGCTGTACATCAGCTGCAGGATTCATTTTTTGAGAAGGTTCAAGCCTTCAGATCAGAGCAAAGGTGGACAGCTGACGCAAGCAGGGGAGGAAAAGCCTGTGTCAACGCAGCACAACCGCCGGGAGCTGAACCGCTTTACAACTTGCAACACCGAGACAGTAAACTTGCAACACCGTGACAGTAGATGACTCCAGCGGCCGTTGGAACCAAACCGCAGTGAACTTGCACGCCCAGGCCATGCGCACCTGCGCCAGGTTTTCCGCCTCTGTTGAGATGACGACGCGGAAGAATTGCGGCGGCAGCGTGCCGAGCATGGATGTGATGGTCTGGCGCATGGCTATGATGACCTCGGGGTGTGCGCTATCTTCAAACTGCTGCATTAGCGCTGGGTCAACCTCCTGCACAAACCTGCACGTGAGCAGTGGCAGTGGGAAGCGGCGTAAGCGCAGGCAAACATACGGCAGCAAGTTCATCAGCGTGGTAGTCTCGTAAATGAGGCTGGGGATTGGTGGAAGTTGCCTTGCAAGTGTTCTGGTAGTGTGCGACCAGGTCAAGATGCGAACAGCAGCAGCAGCAGCAGCAGCGTGTGGCACTCACTTGAGCAGCACACGCTGGCGTTCGCCGCCCGTGTGGTAGCCGCCAGCGTTGCCGTCTGGCGGCCCCCCGCCCCATGCGGAGGTTGTCACTGCCCGTCTTGCTGCTACCTGGCGCCGCATAGCCAGCCTGCGGCTAGCAAGCCGCAGCCGGGCGCGTGGGACCCTCACGCAGCGCTGCTGCCGCGAGAAGGTTGCACCACTCACGCCCTGCCTGGCTACTGCCATTGAAGCCATGGGCTTGCTTGATTGTCGGAACTCGCAGGCTGGGGCCCGGGCGTGAGTGGGGGGTTTAGCAGAGAGACATGCAGGTGGCACCGCGTACAGGGGTTCAGCGCCCCCGCACCCCGTCTGTCTGGCTTTCGAGCATCAAGTGGCGCTGGGAGAGGGGTGGTACCACCCATGCACCCCTGAGACCCAGGACCCCTCGTGGGTCCAAGTTTGATTGGGAATGCTGTGAGGTTCGCTCACCGACCATCCTACTTTGCCGCCTCGCTGAGCTCGCTCACGTCTCACAGGTGAAATATGCAATAGGCCTCGGGGAAGAACGCGCCCAGCGCGTTGAAAGCGGGGGTTTACCTGCGCGGTTTCAGCGCCCTGAGTCCCTTGCCAATCCTTGAATCGCCTTTTCATTGGCCGGGCGGGGCCGGGGAGCGGTTTGCTGAGCGAGTGCTTCAAACCCGTGTTTGGCGCCAACCCAGCCTGGCTGGCTTTTGGGTCTGCATTTCTTCTTCTCCCTCTCATACATAGGCTTGCCGTCCGCCATTCCCCGCAGACCCACAGCACCGCCCACAATGGCTTCCCAGCAAACCATCCCTGCTCTCGATATGAGCGCCGTCCAGGAGGAGCAGCAGGAGCTCACTCGCAAAAAGAGCTTCACCAGGAAGATGTCCAGTAAAATCAAGGTGCACGGGGAAAGCGTCAGGGCCAAGCAGCAACAGGGCGCTGGCGCAACGCCTGCCGTCGCAGTGGGCGCCGGCCGGCCAATATTAACCGTGCAAGAACGCTGGATTGTTCTCCCGGTGTTCCGGTGCAACACATTTAGAGGCACCGCAGCCTGTTCACTCCATTCCTGCCGCTTCCATTGTGCGTGACAAACACACATCCATGGACGTCGGCATGGACCACCCGTCGGCATTCAACATCTTTTTTATCAGCCCATCTCCGCGCGTGCAGAACCTGGTGACTCCTCGTGGCAACAAGAGCTCCCCCACTGGCTCCAGCACCAACTCCTTTTCCAAGTCCTCCTCCACTGCCAGCCTGATCCGCGTGCCCAGCATCCCGGCAGCGCCAACAAAGCCCGCCGAGACGCCGGCTGCGCCCGCTGCACCAGCCCCTGCAGCAATTCCTGCAAAGGTGGCGGCAGCCATCCCTGCTGAGGTGCCCTCAACCATCCCATCGGTGCCAGCAACGGCCCCTCCTATGCCTGTGGCAGCGGCAGTTGAGGATTCCAAGCCCATGGAGCCCTCTGCCGCCTCCAAGATGATTGAGGTGAGTGGCAACAGCAGCGGCGGCAGTGGCATCAATAGCGATTCAGGAGCTTCTGGTGTGTTGATGCAGAATTCGCCCATACCCATCTACAAATCAGCATTGCCCAGTGAGGTAGCAAGATGCAGGAACGATTTAAAAGTTAACAACTTGCTTGGACAGGCAGCCTTAGTCCTCAGTTCATCCTTTGATTTGCTGCAGGACGTGCTTCAGGCTGAGGAGCTTCAGCAGGCGCCTGTGGAGCCCGCCACCCCTGTTGTGGATGTGGAGGAGCAGGTGGCCGCAGCCCGGGCGGCTGCAGCTGCTGCCTCTGAGCCCTCTGTGCCAACAGTGGCCGAGGCGATGGATGAGAAGATAGCCGCCAAGGTGGAGGACATCAAGGCCAAGGCGGCCGCTGTCAAGGTGAGGCTGTCAGTTACACCCGTGAAGCAGTAGTACTTATTGCCAAGCCTGCCTCTGTTTGCGCCCAGCTCTGTGTCTGGCTGGGGACGTGTGATGCATGGTATGTAACAGGAAGTGGCTGCAAATTGGCACTCGGGGTGTTGTGCGCATTTTTGCCATGGCCAGACTACATCAAACACTGCCCGACTTATCCCCTGGTTCCTCATGCAGGCTGATGCGCCCCAGGGCAACGGCCTGGTGCGCAGCCTGGTGACAGTTGCCTGTGTGGCTGCGGCCGCTGGTGCCGCCATCGTGCTCAGCGGTGGCAGCGCCGCCAAGCGTGCTTCCAAGCCTGCGCCTGTCAAGGAGCCTGCCACCAAGCCGGCTATCATGGGCTGGCGCAAGTGAGAGGCTGGATGGCCCGTGGCCCCTCTGCCTCACCTCAGCACTGCCCAACTGGCGTGGCCTCCGCTGGCTGCCCATGGGGCATGGGCAGAGGCACAGCGCCGCAACCAACACCTGTGCTACGAAGCATGCAGGTGCAAACGTTACTATGCATCACGCCTCGTCATGTGTGGCTTTGTTGGCAAAAACCTGGCACAAACAGAGGCCCTGAAACTCAACTGCCGCATTGCCGGCATGGAATTGTTCTGCCCCTGCCGATTAGACTCCTAGGTTGTTGCTTTGCTGTTCCCTTCAACAACCCCACTCATTTGCCGCCCCGCGCTGCAGCTTTGCTTTTTTGTGTCCCAGCGCACTCGCGTGCAATGAACGAATCTCTGCTTTCTTTTTCTCCCTGGTTTTTGCTCCTTTACCTTCCGTTATTCGCCCCCACTTGTATTATTCTTCATCCTCACTGCTGCGCTTTGCAGCGACAGCGCTGTCTGTCCGCTGCTTGGCTCTCGAATGATCTCCGTTGATCTCTATAACCTCTCTCTTTTTCAGGCCCTGGTTGTTAGTGTTTTCTCTGCTGTGCCAGTGCTCCCGCCAACCCTCAGCCTGCTGGCCTGCCTCTGCCCTTTCCACGCGCTGGCGCCTCGTTGAGTTGAGTACCCCTGCATGTTGACCTGGCTCCACCATCCCATACCCATTCCTGGTGCTGTGACGTGTGAGACGAACCCGCAACCTTGTGAATGATTGGAGTGAATAGCGCCTTGAGTATGGATTGCCTAACCTTTAGAGGCAGATTGTCCAACATCGGCATGGGGGTCAGCCCAAGCAAGGGATAAGTCTGGTAGTCGTGTTAGACGTCAGTCAAGTGGACATGTGTTTATGGCTGCGAGCATTTGCCAGATAAACTCAGACGGGCCGCGCCAGCGCCGCACACTCCCGTATTCTGCCATCCAGCTGCCTGATGAGAGTATCATCGGGGCTGTAGGCGCCGCTGTTCAGCAGGAGCTCACGTTCACGTAACAGCCGCTGAACCGCCTCACACAGTTCTCCTTGGAGCACCACCCCACCGCCTTTGCCATTCTCCTTGCCGCCGCCGCTGCTGGTTGCCGCACTGACTGCTGCGCCAGGGCTGCCTGCTACTGCAGCGGTGCTGCCGCTGCTGACCTGCAGGCTGTGCAGCCGCTGCTTAAGGGCGCTCATCTCAGCAGCATCCCGTGCGGCTGCCAGCGCTGCTTCCTCTGCCTGGAGCTTGGCCATCTCAGCACCCAGCTGCGCCCGCTTCACACCCACCAGCTCGGCCACCTGCTGCTGCAGCAGTGCCACCTCCCGCGCTAGGCGCACAACCTGCAGGCATGAAGGGCAGACGACATCCACGACAAGGTTGTAGTTACATCCCAGGCTTGAGACACTACCATCGCACATGTGTGCATGCAAAACGACTGGTGACCACGCATGCTTAAGTTGCCAGACATAAGAGTACGCCCGTTTGACAGGCCTTTGAAACAATCGTCTGCGTGGCTCCTGCACTTCAGGGAAGCGCAGCCTGCAGAGTTGGCCTTGCTACGATACGAGTTAAGCAGTTCCGCACCTGCTCCTTGTACTTGCGCTTTGCCTCTGCAGCCTTAGCCAGTCGCTGCTCTGCATGGGCCAGGTCCTGCCGAGCTGCGGCCAGCTCACTTTCTAACTGCCCCGCCTCGCTGGCACCGTGCTGCTCCCGCTGCTGAACCAGGGCCTTGTCGGCGGCGGCCGCCCTCGCCTCCGCCGCCGCAGCGCGCTGCTCTGCCGCCCCACGCTGCTGCTGCAGCTGCTCACGGCGCTGCTGCTCCAACTCGAGCTGGTGGTGGCACTCGGCTTGCAGCCGACGCACCGCAGCCTCTGCCTCTGCCACACGCCCGGCATGCTCCCGCTCAAGCTCCCGCCGCCGACGAGCCACCGCCTCCTCTGCAGCAACCAGCTTCTGCTCCCGAGCCTCAGCGGATGCCAGCACCTGCCGTGCTTTGGCTTCGAGTGCGGCATACTCGCTACGGAGGGCAGTTGCCTCCGCATCCCGCTCGTGCTCCCGCCGCCGCCACGTCTCCTCCAATGCTGCCTGCACCCGCAGCAACATTCAAGCAGCAGATGCAGAGGGCACGTAATTCAGAAGTCATTGGCTCATTTAAACAGCTAAATGCGGCCGATTGGTCGACACCAAACAGCCAAGACGAAAACAACAGGTGCAGGCTGCAAAACGGAGACAAATCAACCAGGCAGCCAGCCTCGCAAACAAATAATATCCGCTGCTGGATTACAACGGCATGCTCGCAGCATTCACACCCACCATGCGTCGTGCCTCCCGCTCTTTCAACTCCTGAATCCACTTGGCCTGCTGCTCACGCTTCCACAGTTCCACCTCCCAGGCAGCCTCCAGCTCAGCACCGCCAGACAGCTCAACAGCAGCACCGTGAGCTGCCAGCGCTGGTGCAGCTGCCACTGAGGACATAGCAGGTGGGTGCGCTCCAGCCTGGGGTGGGTCTGCCGCCCGCCGCTGCTCCAGCTGCTGCGCCGATTGCGAAGATGCTGCTGCTGCTGCTCCTGGGGCTTCTCCTGTTGCATGCTGATCTACAGATAGAGGAGAGCTGCTGCTGTTGGCATTGTTACTGACACTGCTGCTGGATCTGGCTCCCTCTGCGGTCGCTGATGCCGGCTGCACCATAGTTGCTGGCTGTTCAAGCAGCGAGCCCGGCGCTGCTGACGGTGCCTCCACTGCAGGCCCAACTTCTTCCAGTGACATGACCAGGTGCACGGTGCCCACCTGCACCCGTTCATGCTGAGCTGGGTCTGCTGCGCTGGGCACCAGAGCAAACACGCCTGCCCGCCCATCCACCCAGCTCTCCTGAAGCAGCGGCGCCAGCGGCACATGAGCCCTACCCAGCAACAGGTCGTCAGCTAGTCGTTCCTTGTGATACACATCGACAGTCATCACCAGGCCCCTGCACACAGCACCAGCCAAAAGTAGGACCGGCAGATGGAGAGGTTGCAGTGGTTGTGCAAGTGCTACTGTCGTGATTTCTTTGGACCGCCATTAACTGCTGCAACTGCAGCAACAGTAGTGGCAGTTTCTCATGAACCCTTCGGATCCTACCTTGCCAGCAGTGTAGCCATGCTCATGAGGCCGGCAGTGAACTCGCAAGCGGCCTGGCCGCCTGACAGCGCCGCCTCGCTGCCGCGTGCCACAGGTATCGCCTGAGTGCGCAGGGGCGCCAGCCTTGGTGGCAGCCGCCCTATGCTTTGCTGGATCATACCTACGAACAATGCACATTATCAACGAAGTTTTACATTGTTCTTGCAGTAAATCTGTTGCGTGTGCTGGCAAAGCAACAAATTCATGAATGCTTGGAGCCTCGAGCTCTGCTGGGCCCGCTCCGCCACACCCCGCCAATGGCTGCAAGCTTTTGTATCCTGCTGCACACAACACCGACACCCACCTGCTAGCCCTTGCGGCAACTCCAGCTCCAGCACAACCGTGGCCAGGTTCAGCGGCAGGCGGGGCCCCGCCTGAAAGTGCTGCAGGTCGACGCTAAAAGTAAAGCGCCGCAAGGAGCCCTCAGCAAGCAGGCCCTGGCTCAAGCTGCCTGCCTGAGCCATCATCTGCGCCTCTGTCTCGGCAGGGCACGCTACAGTGGAGGCGGCAGTCATGGGGGGGCAAGCCGCGGAGGTGACCACCAAGTGCCGCCGCCACTCCCGCTGGGGATGGCACGGTGCCGTTGCTCGGGTTTCCGTTCGTTAGGTAAGCATTGCCATGTACGTCGGACTGAGCTCGTACATGCAACGAGCGCTGCGCACACTGTTGGGTTCAAAGTTCGCCAACTCTCGTGCGAGCGATTCGTGAGGCCGACACACGCATTGCAGGACGCTTTGAACCCTGGACAATTGAATGCACACTCCCTTTCAATTTAGTTCCTGGTCAGCGTTTACACCTTGTGCCAGCTCAGACGCTTGTCGGCTTGACAAAGGCGTTGAAGGATTCATGCTCAATTGTGGGCCATTCAAAACAGGCAGCAGCACGACGCGGTTGCCAACAGGCAATGGCGATCACAGATGAGCAGAAGAACAGGCTATTTAAGGCTGCCGAAGTGGGGGAAGTGGAAGAATATCGGGCAGCTGCCACTGCGGTTGACGAGGACATCAGGCAGCTGCATGCGGACAATGGCGCGAATTGCCTGCACATAGCCGCCTACGCGGGGCAGACAGACCTGTGCGGCTATCTGTTGGACGATTTGAAATTCGATATAAATTCCCGGGATGGTGAGTGCATACGGGACAGTGCCTGTGCTGCATGACGCAGATGGGAGCGAATTGGCGGCAACAATGCCGCCGGCCCCTACCCAAGCTCCACAAATGTTAGCCAACTCCTGCAACACACCCATGTACAGGCACGGGTAGCACGCCTTTGGTTTTGGCAATCAATAATGAGCACTACGAGACAGCAGAGCTGCTGCTTTCCCATGGGCCAGATGTCAACCTGCGGGGGACTGCAGAGGCGGCAGCGGCGCCGCTGCACCTTGCAGTAGCAGCAGGGCAGCTGGGGCTGGCTCAGAAGCTGATCGCTGCAGGCGCAAATGTCAATGCGCAAAGCGGCAGCGGCAGCCCGCTGATGCTGGCAGCGGCGCGCTCAAACGCAGCCATGATTGAGCTGCTGCTGGGGGCGGGGGCAGATGCAAATGAGGCATCCAGCAAGGGCCTGTCGCCTCTCTTCATGGCGATTGCGCTGGGGAGCAATCTGGAGTGTGTGGAGTTGCTGGTGAAGGCTGGTGCGGATGTGAATGCTCGGGCGCTGGGTGCCTTCACGCCGTTGCATGTCGCGGCAGAGGGCGGGAAGGCGGAGGTGGCGGAAGTGCTGCTGAAGGTGGGTTGGAGGTGCAAAAGCGGGGGCGTGCCGTTACTAACGCGTGAGCAACTGTGTGTTTGGGAGGCATAAGGCTGCTCGTTCCATGCACTGTTGTACTTCAACCTAGCTTGCACAGGTTATGCTTCCAGCACAGGTTATGCTTGCTTGGGTGACATCCGGGTGAGCTTGTTTTGTCGGGTGAGCCATTGTGCCCCTCCTGCATCGCAGCTGACTATTCTCGTTGCCACTTTTTTGTATCCGCTCTTGTGGTGGTGCAGGCGGGTGCAGACCCTGAGGCTAGGGATGAACACGGACACTCGCCAGCACGCGTGGCAGGCATGCGGGGCCACCGGCGGCTGGTAGAGCTGCTGCTGCCACGCGGCAGCAGCGGCAGTGGAGGCGATGCGGCGCTGCCTAGCAACCTTGACGCCTTCATGAAGAGCAGCATGGATGACTTGAAAGCAAGAGAGGAAAAGGCGGTGAGTTGAAAGGCTGCTTCGGTTTTGCTGCGAGGTGGGTGTCTGATCCCTCCGGGCAGCCACCCGTAGTGGACAGCGGCGGCATCATCTCGGACCCCCAGCAACGGCCCCCGACAGGGAGGTTGCAGAGGACATTGCTGGCCATGCGCACACTCTCTGCCGCTACCTCCCTACCTGGCACCTTGGCTGGATTCATTTACGCCTCCTCTGTCGCAGGAAGCCAGCACTGCTGCAGCAGGTGATGCTTCGGGTGCCTCTGTGGTTCGAATCCCTGAGCCAGAGGTGCCCGATGAGGCTCTGGCAGACACATTTAAGAGGAAAGGCAACGAATTCTTTGTGTCTGGGGACTATGAGGGCGCGGCAAAGCTCTACGACATATCTCTCAGCCATTGGACCAAGTGAGGCAGAGGCCGAGCGGTTGCCCATGGTGTATGGCTTTGAGTGGGCTTGGTTGGCTGGCTGGCAGCTGAATGTGGTTTGACTGAACTCGTTTTCGTTGCAAAAGTACCCAACTGCCTGATATTGCACGGACAGTTTGTCAGGAATAGCGGCTTGCTGCGGTTGGTCAGCTGTAAGCGGGAGCGATAGCGCGGACTGATGCCCACCTGCTGGACCCGCCGCGACGAAAATTGATTTTTGTCGCTGCAACTCGTCGCTGCAGGAATCCCATCGTCTGGTGCAATCGTGCGGCGTGTTATTTGCGGCTGAAGAAAATCGAGAAGGCACTGCAGGATGCGCAGATAGCCAGAAGCCTGGACCCGAAATATGTGAAGGTGGGTCCCACTGCCGTGCTGTGCTGTTTGGGATTCGGGCACCCCTATGCTGTGCTAGGCTTCTACGCTCTGCTGTGCTGTGCTGCGTGAGTTGCACTTTTGTGCCTTGAGGGTTCAGTATTGGGCTGACACTTTCTGTGAGTATGTGCTGCTCTGCTGTCTTAGGAGACCTGGGTTTCAACACCTCCCCTCTTTTCGGCAGGCTTGGTACCGAGAGGGCCGTGCGGCAGAGGGGCTAAAGCGATATGAAGACGCGGCAACCGCCTTCTACCAGGCGGCGCAGCTGCAGCCCGACAACGAGGAGTTCATCAGGTTGACCAAGGAGGCTATCGTGGAGGGGAGGAAAGCACACCAGGCGCAGCAGGCACAGCAGGCACAGCAGCAAGCAGCGCAGCAGCCAGAGACACCAGCAGCAGCAGCGGTGGCAGCAGCACAGCCCACGCCCCAGCCTAAGCAGGAGCAGTTGCCTTGATTTGGTTGTTCCCTTGCAAACTGCTGTACTGCTTGTGTACTACTGACTGATTTTACAGGGCCCTTGCAAATTGCAAGGGTAGCTCTTGGACCAAACTGTTGTGGCCAGGCCGCTTCATGGTACAAGCACATGCCGCCGCATGGTGCACATTGATCACAAGGCATAAAAAAAAGAGGAGCAGGATGGGGATAGCAGTTGCAGAAGACCCACACAAGCAACACGCAGGAGACAAGGGACAGTTGACAGGGGACGGCACAGAACACAAGTAAACATGAACTGGGGGACAAGCACAGCACAAAGACCAACAGGCAATGGGATCAATCAGCATGAAACCCAGGACAAGTGGTAGTGCAGCACGAAGGACACGCTGCCCACTTGAAGGGAAAGCACGGTGGTAGAGCCAGCGGATGAAATGGCCCTGGAACACACATCACAAAGGTGCACGGCAAGCACTTTTTGAAGGTTAACAGCAGAGTGGTTGCGTAATATCAGCTGAACAAGCATGTGCAGATGAATGCGTCCAGTCGCATGGGCATAGCAGGCATGAAATGAAAAGAGGCGGGAAAAATGAAATCGACTTGGCACAAGATGTGGGCTGTCGCAGAATCCTGACGCTCCTTGATGAATGTTGGACGCGCCAAAATGCTCCGGGGTGTAGGAAAAAATGCGCCAACCACCAAGGACATGGCCCACCGTGGTTGGCAGTGAGGGTGCCGAGTTGAAAATTCACCAATATACAGGTGCAATGCAACACTACTCTTCCCCCCAAAAAGCCATCGGGTGGGGCGGACTATTTGGCTAAGGCTGGTTTTGCATGTGGAGAAGGCCAACCAAGCGGCACCACCAACAGAAACGACAGCAACGCCGCTGTGTGCCGGTAGCTGTGGCAGGCCTGGCCTCCTTCCAAGCCAAGGAAGGAGGTTTCAACACGTAATCTAGCCTCTTAATTGATATGACCAGCCGGCTAGCAGGATTCTTTTCTGGTGAGTTTGTTCTTCACTCTAGCTGCAGGTGGTCCTCAGCTGAGGTTGCAGATGGCAGGGCTGAGGCCAGGGACTGAAGCTCCCAGTCAAAGCTGCTGCTCGCGCTGCCGGGGGCTGCAGGCAGGGGAGCAGGCAGCAGGTCAGGCAAGCTGGAGGCGAGTAGGTGATGATGCAGTCACAGAGAGATGCATGTCAAGTTCGAGTCATTGCAGAGCGGCTCGCTGACCACTTGTGGGAATTCAGCAACTCAATTCAGGCACAAATACAAAGCAGCAGAAAGCCTTGTAGAGACACCGTTGCGTCAATAATGCAATATCTGGCAATCAGCGCACCTGGGTCCAAGTCCGGCACAAACTCAGGGGCCGGTGCGCTGCGCAGGTTGTCCCAGTCTATGTCTTGGAAGAAGGGGTGGGCCTTGAGCTCCGCCAGGTCAACGGCACCTTCGGCACCAGCACAGCATGGCACATTGCGAATGGGCTTACAAGATGGTGCAGCACATCGGGGCAGTGGTCACGGCCAGGCCCAGATAGCAACCGACCATTGCATCTCGGGCTAGCTAAAGGGCACTGGCACACATCCGAACCGATCACGCCCTGCAGTCCTGTTTGCTGTCAAACTCCCGCTCACCTATGCGCTCTGCAGGCTCCACTTGCAGCAGGCGCCTGATGAGGTCTGCTGCTGCTTCAGACAGGCCATCTAGAAGCTCGTACTCAGCCGCCACGATCTTCTGGAAGGTCAAATACTCTGCAGCAACAGATTTGGACAGGGTGTCAAGGTAACGTGCTGCAACGGACAGACGTGGAGTTCTAGGTGTGGCACTCTGTGGTAGGAATTACGGGAGGGAATTGGGTTCCCAGCCGTACAGAGTAGCATTGTTAGCTGCTGAAGCCCCAGCGAATGTTGTGTACGTCAACAACTGTCAGCCGAGAGGGCCAAATACAATCTAGCCCACACATGAGCAGCCGCTGAAGGCGAACAAACACACATCCAATGCTATCGCTACCACCCAGCTGGCTTGCCCCACCTGAGGGTGACTTGAAGGGCGGGCGCCCTGCCAGCATCTGATACACCACACAGCCCAGGGCCCACAAGTCCGCTGCGCAGGTGACGGCGCGGTTGTTCAAAATCTGCAGCAGGAGAGCAACCAGTGGAAGGGCGCTAGTATTAACATAAGCTGTGGAATACGTGGCATGGGTACAGAAATGGTGCAAAGTAGTAGGCAGCATCGCTCATGACAGTAAACAGACAAGAAACTGTAGCACGTGCCAGGGCATGCCCAATGCCCTTGTGCATTAGCATGAGAAGAATGGCAGGGAGTTGCTGCTAGCTGGCCCCACTGCAGCAAGCCAGCGCTATATTCTTGACCATAATGAAGCGCACACACAATCAGCAGGTGTCAACCCTTGTCAGCCACCCACCTCAGGTGAAACGTAATCAGCTGTGCCCACAAGCGACACCGCCCGCTTGTTGCGTTGCCCAATTGACTTGGCGCCAGCGCCCTCCCCCTCCTCCTCTTCCGAGCTCTGAGAGGAGGCTTCACCCTGCCCTTCACCACTGCTGCTGTTGCCAGGCTTCCCGCCATCGGTGCCGCCATCCGCCGCAGCAGCGTCTGGCGCTCCTCCCTCGCCATCAGCAGCAGGTCCAGCTGGCACCAAACTTTCTTCCGACAGCTGCTTTGCGCTGCCGAAATCTATTAGCTTCAGGTGGCCTTCAGCATCTAGCAGCAAGTTTTCAGGCTTCAGATCCCGGTGTACCACGCCCTGGATGCGCAGGTATTCTAGCATCAGCACCACCTCTGCTGCATAAGCTGCCGCAACACCCTCTGGCAGCCGCCCACGCAGACGAATCTGATCATACAGCTCGCCTGTAAGGAAGGAGCAAACATAAGAAAAGCAAATTGAGGAAAGCGGAGTGGACGGAGCTACACTTACTAGCAAGCTGGATTTGCTACGCTGCCCTATGATAGTGCTGGGCAGCTAACACACCACCCAGCCAATCCAGACATCTCCCCTCGGGCGCACCATTAGGGCAGTATTCCAATCCGAGGTAGAGCGAGAATGCATCCTGAAAAGTGAAGTACAGGCGCGTGATGCCGTCGTACTGCAGGAAATCCAGTATCTGGCGCTCCTTGCGGATGTAGTCAACAACGCGGTGCCTGTTTGAGTGGTTCAGGAGTAGAGGAAAGGGAGGATGAGAAAGGGAGCCCACACAGAAGGAATAAACACGTCATGTCGAACATGTGAAGCAGCAGCAAGCAGGCAGGGGAACAGAAGCGCCAAAAAGAATCAGACGGTCAGTGATGATGAAGGGGCCCAGCGGAAAAATCAGCCAGCATGCTTCAAGGGATGGATCTAATTGCTGGCGGAAGCGATTACTGGCAATGAATGGCACAAGACTACATACCATCTGTGATGCACCCACCACGTTGCTGCATGCCAACAATGTCTTTGAATCTTGCCCCACCTAGTTAGCAACACAACAGCACCAAAAAATGAAGCGACACAGTACGGATGGGGTGTACCTCAGGATGTACTGCTTGTCGATGACCTTGAGCGCGTACTCGCAGCCGGTGGACCGGTGGCGGGCGAGCACCACGTGAGAGTAACTACCATCGCCAATACGACGCAGCAGCTCAAAATCGGCCAGAGAAAGCTGCAGCCTGCAGATCGCAGACCAGAGTTCAGTAGTTGCAGGAGTACTAGAACGGCAGTAGCAATGGCTGAGGGGTGCTGTGAGCAACGGCGGTGGCAGCGGCAATAGCTGCAGCTGCCTGGCGTTGTGGAGCTGGGAAATCTCGGTGCTCAGCCCCGGCACAAGCCCTTGTGGCATTCTGATAATCGGCTCAGCGTCTTGGAAGGCTCTCGGCCCGGGCAACGCACCTTGGGGCCTTGCAATCTGCGTCGGTCGTCGAGTTGTTGGTGCTTGATGAAACCACCATTGGGCCCGAACACATCTTTACACTTCCAAGAAGGCCCACTCCCCTGTCGCTAAACCATTTCTCGTCCGACACCTAGGGTATTGTGTGACGCACCCTTTGGGCGCAGGTATGTGGCGCTTGCTTTTGTCACGGCGGAGGTTACTCAGGCGTGCGGTCAACCCAATAATGAGCCGCTCAAGAACGCCATTCTTTCTTCAGCTGGTGGGTGCATTTGCTGCAGGGCAGGGCATCGGTCTTGTTTGCATCCTGCGGCGGTGTTACCGCTATTCAGGGTGCCCGTGTTTATATATTTGCGGGTTGGCCCTTTCGCCTCTGTTCAGAAACCTACTCCCGCACATTTGCCAGGCCCTCCTCTTCCCGCCCTGACATGGCCTCCAAGGGGTTGATTATGCGAGAAGGTGAAGGGTGGGAGTTCATCGCTGGTCGCTATAAGGTGCGTGTTAGTGCTTCGGGTACCAGCGCATTTGAGGGCGGCCGCGCGTGAGTGGGTTCACCCCCGTGAGCAAAGGGGTGACAGGGTGCCCTGTAGGTTTGCATGTGGGCAGCTTGCACACTGGAGAGCATCATCCTTTACGTTTGTTATCCTTTGTTCACATCAACAAATGACTCACCCTGCTGTTCTGCAGGTGGCTTACCCTCACGGCGGCGAGCAGCATGTGGTTCATGAGCTCATCTCACGGGAGGTGGCTGGCCTCGTCTGCGACATCCTGGCAGGTACGTACCCTCCTGATTTGGTATGCACACAACCTTCTCTTCATAGTGGGTGCCTACCCGGTATGCTTGTTTGGCTGGCCATCACATACAATTTGCCCTTCTATCTTTGTTTCATCTGCAGTAAAAGAGGCAGTGGATGCTGGGCAGATGGACCTCCGTTCTTTGAAACTGCACTCACGGGATTGTGGAACACATGAGTGAGTCACCAGTGCACGCCTGAGAACAAGTTTTTATACAATAAGCCGGCGTTGTGCACATGCATCCTGCCACCCTTCTAAGAAGGCATGGCTCCAGGTTACTCAAGGCACATAAATGCCTGTATGCATTGTGCAGGCCTATGGCTGGTGCTTACCGCTGGGTACGCAGCACCACCTTCAAGCAGTTGGTGTTGCAGGTTCAAGACTGTGTGACACCGTCGCAGCAACGTAAGTGCCTGTCAGAGCGTAATTCGGCAGTTGGGCACAAATTGCGATGGATTGTGTGCATGTCCAGCTGCTGATGAGTTGTTGCAACCAAAGCTGGATTGTCAGGTGGGCACTTTTGTGCCTGCATCTCAACAAGTTTGTGCCATGGGCCAACATGTGCTGCAGGTTGGGAGAACTTCCGGACAGTTGGATCCAGTGCGCGCATCGCTGCTTCCTTAGGGCATGCATGCATGCTGCAGATCGTGCTGCTGCTAGCCCCGGAGACAGCAGAGGACACATGCATTTCTGGTTGGACCCCTCTTCATATGGCGGCGCAGTACGGGCATGCCGGGGCGGCCCAGCTAATGGTGGAGGCCGCACCACACACCATCTCAGCCAAGAACAGTCGAGGCTGGACTCCCCTGCATGCAGCTGCATTTCATGGCTGTGCAGCAAGGTTGCCGGCACTCCTCACGGCTTTCGGAGCCGACTTGTTGGCCACCGACTGTTGTGGCCGCACGCCGCTGCATTTGGCGGCGGCCACCTGCGATGATGCAGCGGTTGAGCTTCTGTTGGCAGCAGAGCCTGCCGCAGCCCTAGCACAGGATGACGAAGGCTGCACTCCTGCGCATGTCGCAGCAGCCTCTCGCCGTTGTGCGACTTTGCGGCTGATCCTAGCAGCATCGCCAGCAGCGGCGGCGGTTCAGCATAAGGAGGGGCGCACACCCCTGCAGGAGGTTCTGCACAGGGCTGCAATGTGCAGCACCAAAGGATGGCGGTACTGGCCTGTGCTGGCAGACTTTCTTGTTGCCGGGCAGCAGCTCACTGAGGAGCAATGGGGAGCGGTCCCTGTGCCATGCCCTGGCCTCGAGCGAGCGCTGCTCGCCGCACTGGAGCATTCTGAGGCTCATGCACGGCGCCTGGTAAAGCACATGCAGCCAGCAGCCGTTGAGCGGATGCAAACCTTTGCGCTGTGCCTATCGCGCATGCAACGGCAGTTGCACACGTCCCTGCCTGCAGCGGTCGTGGGGACCATGCTTGCTTACTCTGTATCCTAATTTGTACCCGATTAGATTCTACTGCTGCTCCTTGTTGAAGTTTAGCACGCATGCATTGGCGCGCTGCTCAAATTCCTTAACCTTTTATAAAGTATTTCTTCGCAAAGCACGAATCCGTTGCACCACAAATAATTTTACGCGCAGGCCAAGCTCCGCAAGCAAATCCTTCTGGGGCCAAACCACGTATGTAGATCTGTACAAAGCTTTCTACACACCTGTTCCCCCTTTTTTTGTCATGTTGCAGTAATATACAGCTGACTGCAATCTTGTAATTATCTCGTGTAGAGACAGGGCGCAATGGGGCAAGCAGGCCGAACGGCGGCAATGCCAGTGGGAGCAGCACTGTGTGCCGCGGCAGGCACATGGATGGAAGTTTACATGTTTTTCAGAAACTGCCCTGCCATAGTAAATATCATTTGATGCAAATGTTGCACAGAAAATCCAATCATCCACGTTGCATTCTGTAGTAAATGTTGAGAAAGCAAGTATTAAGGTGGTTTACACTGATTGTAAGGGTCTGGGTTTGGGGATGGCAAGTATTCAACCAACAAAATATACAGCAGCTCGGCTGCTTTGACTGTCATATCACCAGCATGGGTCAACCTGTCGCTGGAATAATAGCAACATGTCAGGTGCTGGGCGGCCAGGCCCACACTTTGACGCTGTCAATCTCCAGGCGGGGCCGCGTCCAGGTCGCGATAGCAGCGTCCCACTCAGCCTGTGAATAGAACCCGCCGAACTCGGTGGGCGAAAAGAAGTTGCCTCCAACTGCCAGATTCAGGACGAGGTGGAAGCGTTGGTCCCAGGGCTGCCCAATCCGGGTGTAGGGCGCTGCATCATTTATTTTCCAGCTGATGTCCAGCCGCTGTTCGTGGAACTGTGTGCCGTCCACCAGCCAGCGCATGAGCTTGGGGCGGCCGGTGGCAAGGTCCGAGGTCCATTCCAGAGCAAAGGTGTGCATACCCGCAGCAAAGTCCACACCCGCAACCGTCTTGCGCCCTGAACCCCGCCAGGCATTGTGGGGCCACATGCCTCCAAAGTGAAGCGTGCCTTCTATCACATCCTTAAAGGAGGCCTGGCCACGATATTCTAGGATGTCTATCTCGCCACTGGCAGCCCATGTGCCAAAGACATTGTCTGCATGGATTGTCGCAATGGGGAGAAATCAGAACAGCATCGCACACCAGGTGGATCTTGTTGCATTCTGCGTGGAGCCTGTTGCATTCTGGCTGTCTGTCACATTACATAGGCACGTACCAATGACAGTGCCTTGCAGTGTGTCACACTAGGCAGCAACAGTTCAAAATTACGTGCCGTGGGACAATTGAGGAGCGGCACACCAGAGCAGCGAGCCTGGCCTGCTGCTAGGCACAACTCACCGGTGGGGAGCATCCAGATTGCGGGCCACAGGAAGTCGCCACGTGGCATCTGCGCCCGAACCTCGATGCGCCCATACTTCCAGCTGCCAAATGGGGACAGCTTGGTGCGTATGCGGGCGCTGGTGAAGGGCTGGGTCCAGTCGCACGAGCCTTGGAAGTTGTTGGTGCAGTTCTGCAGCAAGGTGTGCGAAATTACATTCGGCATTATGAACACTGCCGCCAAACCGCACTGTGGCGCTTGATGTTGCTTGAAGCGGCAGCCATCCCTCCTTTCCAATCTGGCACCAACATGCCCCATGAGGTGCAGCTAAGGGGACAAGTACTCTCTACAGCTGCAGCCAAGCTGCCCCTGCCACGTCTGAGCAGTGTTTGACACACTGAGCTGCCAAGAGAGAAAGCCACCCACCTCTACGGAGCCTTTGTACTCTCCACGGCGCGCCTCAATAATCAATCGTCCGCCTGCCACCCTCAAGTTCTCTGGCCTGTCCACATAGCACTGCTTCTCGGCTGCAGAACAGGCAAAGTTGGTCATGCACGGTATGGGCTGGAGGGAAAGAAAGTGAGAGGCCAGTAGGTTGGCAGTGTATCGAGCGGAACTGCCACAAGAATGCACGCTAAATAAACATTGCAGTGCAACGCCTTCGCAAATAACCGAGGCCAGGAAGACGCGCCGCTTCCGCTCGCTAGTTGGCGCTGATGAGTGCTCACCATTCCCACCGCCCCAGCAGTCCACCTCCACGTCGAACAGCGAGCGGTTCAAGCTGGAGCCCAGAAACTCCTCCACAAGAATTGGCTGTCCCCACTGCACGGCTGGGGGAGGCGTCGGCGGCCGTGGCGGTGGTGGGCGCGGGGGGGGCTTGGGGCTTGGCGGTGGCGGGCGGGGGGGTCGCTGTTGAGGAGGTGGTGGGCGTGCGGTGCGTGACCGCGGTGGCCTCCGCTTCAGGGGTGGCGGGGATGGGCGGGGCGTCCTGGGGCTGGGCACAGGTGTTGCTGCTGCTACCTTGCCTAATGCGTCGCACCGTGAACCAGGCAAGTTGTAGTGCTGACAGACACAGGCAGGGCAAACGGGCAGGTGTAGCTGTGTTGTTGAGTCAGCTAGGCGGCAGAAGCGGCAGCCATCGTGGCTGCCCTGGCACCCCAGGCCGCCGTTGTAGCACGACGGGTTGAAGCCAAGGAAGGAGGCACCAGCCTGAATATTGGGGTTGGCCTGCAACACAGCATAAGCAGGCACAGTCATTGACAAAATCTGGCTTGCTGTGAGCCATGCTCAAACCTGTGGTGTTGAAGGGTTCTTGACCGGTTACAGCAGCAAGGAAATCTGGGCTGCCTTCTTCTGTCCTCTGCCTGTGTGGCTGTGCTGTTGAGTGCCCCAGCGCACCTTTGAGAAGCAGTGTGACGCGCAACAGTCGCCGCTGGCAGGCAGGTTGAAGCAGCTGAGGGTCTTGATAGACACAGCAGCAGGGGGAGGGGGGGAGG
>JAAMXP010005803.1:0-23132 GCA_019693395.1 Ettlia oleoabundans
GGTGGGGGGGGCGGGCGGGCAAGGCAGGCACACCACCATGACGTCTGTGCACAGCTGAAGAAGGCGACCTCTTCGCATCGATGCCTTATTCAGACCATGCCATCGAGCGTCCAAGCCATGCTTCACAGCCATCCTGGTAGATGCAGCCCCCGGGGCATACGGCTACCAACCACACAACCCACAGACGCACCTGTAGGGCGCCATCTTAGAATTACTCCACACATTTCCGTCAAAGGGCATGTACTCGATGAACCGCACGTTGATGGGGGCATCGCGTGTGAGGTCCACAAATGCCGGCACCTCATCCTCATTCACCCCGCGCATCACCACCACGTTGACCTTGACTGCAGCGAGTGACAAAGTCAGAGCATAGGAGAAAACAGGGATGGACGGAAATGCTGAGGGCAGAAGGGCTGGAGAGGGTGAGGAAAACACATCGCAGTTATGATGCTACAAGAATATCACAGAAAAGCCTCCCAGTCGCCAGTGCATGCCAACCACCTTGCAATCCACACAACCACGGCAGCTGTAGCACCCACCTGGGTCATAGCCGAGGTCAACGGCCTGCTGTATGGTGGCCAGCACACGGTCGTGTCCCTGCCGGCGAGTCATCTGCACAAACCGCTCCGGCTGCAGAGTGTCTAGGCTGATGTTCAGCAGGCTGAGGCCTGCAGGAGGAGGGCGAGGTTTGCAGGATGCAGGATGGGGCAGAGCAGGGCTGGGAGGCAAGTCAGCACTGGTAGGGCACTGGTAAGGCGGTGGCACCAGCAGCACATGCCAAGGCGGTGTCCCGTGAGGCAAGCAGATTTAAGCAACGGACGTACTTGAAGCGTTCATAATACACAGGGCATGCAGGGGTTATGCGCGCTACAAAGCAGATACATTCTACCCCATGCATGTCTTCCAGCCCTTGCCGGCCGTCTACCTAGCAGGCTGTGCACACCTGCCTCCTTCAGCGCCGCCAGCTTGCGGCCCAGGGTGAGCCCATTGCTGGTGATGCCTACCGCTTTCACCCCAGGAAGCTGGCTCAGCTGACCCGTCAGCTCAACCAAGTCTGAAATAAAGCAGGCAGGCAAGCAGGCAGGAAGGTAGGCAGGCAAGCAGGAGTCAGTTGCGTAAAAAAAGGCAGATAGGCAGGCAGGCAAGCATCAAATGAGGGCTCCTAAACAGGCGACGAACCGCCGGACTGCATCATAGCAATCATGGGTGCTACAATTTGCTAAGCACTCTAATGGACCATATTTTCATGTTGAGGATTGCTGTGCTCCTGGCATGCAAAGCGCGCAGGCTGTGCTTACCTGATCGCAGCGTAGGCTCGCCGCCCGTCAGCCTGATTTTGTCCACCCCCGCACCCGCAAACAGGCCGGCCTGCACAGCATTTGCACCGAGTTGGTGTGTTGCAGTGACGCGATAGTCTGGCTGGCGCGCCTGGGTTGAAAGGCAAACGACTGCTCTTGTGTGGATGGTTGCTGACTGCTGCACATGCTGGGCTTGCTTGTTTTGGCCTGAGATTGGCTCCCTCTTGTTCCCTGAGTAGGACAGCCGGTGCACTGTTAGGCTGCAAACCCTAGCTGTGCCTGCTGCGGCTACCGTGCCTTGTGCATGGCGCCAACTGCTGTACATGCTCAGGCTGTTGTGCTTGGTGTCTGGTGCCGCTGCTGTGCCTGCTGAGGCTCACCAGGCGCAGCACCTCCTCTGTGCTCAGCAGCTCCGGGCGAGGGGTGAGGTCCACCCCTTCCTCAGGCATGCAGTACAGGCAGCGCAGGTTGCACCGCTCGGTCAGGCTGATGCGCAGGTAGGTGTGCTTGCGCCTGCAGGAGGGCCACGGGGCAGGTACCGGGGTGAAACAAAGCGGCATGTAATAATGAGTTCATGTGCATGCACACAAGGTAAGAGTATGCATTCGCTGTTGTTTACGGTGGGAGTGGGATAAGGTGAAACAACAACAAAAGGCCAGGGTGTGCAGCGACATGACCGTGCTGCTTGCAGGCCCCCCAACTATGCCAAGCAGAGCCTGGCTTGTGCCAAACGTTAACGCTGGAGCATGCCATGGCAGGCGGCTTGGGTTGTATGTGCGTGACCAAGGGCTAGCGCCAGCATCAGGCCGCCACCCACCCAAAAGTGTCGGTGAGCATCTGCTCTCCCGATATCTCCTGCTGATTTCGCTGCACTGCTGCCACAACCTCCCTCCAATCCAGGACATTGTTGCTGCTCTCCTCGCCGCTGCTGTCGTCCTGCTGTGCAGGGGCCGCTGCTGGTGGCATGCTGCTTTTGGCGACCGCGCTGCTGGCAAAGCCGCCGCCGCCACCACAGGAGGTGCTGTGGGCACTGCGTAGCCGCTCTGCCACTTGTTGCGCGCTAGGCCATGACGCGCCTGCAGACTCATCCTGGTGTCGCTGAGGCGCGGCGGCGCTGTTAGCCATTTCTCGGAGGCGGCGGCGGTAGTCTTCAAGCTGGTGCTGGCTGGCGGCACCATGATATGCGTGGTCGGCACGCTCATCATCACTTGCATAGGCGGGCTGCGGCAAGGCAGACTGCCAACGCTGCTGCTGGTGCTGCTGGGAAGGGTAAGCTACCTGTTGTTGATGCGGATGTGCTGGCTGCTGCACATCTTGCTGGCAGGTGCCACCGACTGCCAGCCCTATGCAGCTGGCGGCGGCAGGGTTGGTGGCCGCTGCGCCTCGGGCTACTAACGTCGGCAGCGCCGATGCTCCTCGGCGCAGCATAATAATGCTCGGGTTGCAGAGGAGGAATACAGGCGGAGGACACACCCCGGGGCCAGCAATGCAGGAGAGGGCTTTGGACGGTAAGGCCCGCTACACTTACAGTAATAGATAACAGAACAGTGGGATATGCCAGAGGGCGCTATTGGTCTCCAGCACATCACAGGGGCACACTGGACTCACGATGCTCAGCCACCTGGCTCCATGGCCCCTGTGAAACCAGCGCTCGGGGGTTGCTGGAGTCACAAATCCTCACATGATTTATCTCAAGCTTGCATCAATATGCACCACTTGCTTAATTAAAGCCTGCGGCGGCGTGACTTAGGGACGACTCTACTCCCTGTCCCCACCTCGCTGCCAGGAAGCCTACGGTCGCGCACCTGCCTCCTGCTTGAGGCGCACCCCTTCAAACACCTCTCCTTGGCCTGAGTGTATCACTCGACATCTTACAGTAGCACTTCATGCGTTTGATCTACCCAGAATCATACGTTAGAATTAAGCAGATGCATCACCACGTGAAGCATTCCCTTCTGCTCCTCTCCACCCGCCTGCTCGACACCAGGCTGCCAGCCTCTGCTTGAACGGTTGAACGGTTGAGCTCGACATGCTCACATTTGGGCGGAACTATCCTGCAGACAGCCAGCCAGACCATTTGATGCATGGAATCCATCCAGTTGCATTACAGGGCGGCACAACTAGACAGGTCGGACCACAGGCACAGCCTTCATGCCGCACAGCCGCAGCGGCAGCAGAGGCGTTCAATGATGAGGAGGCGCTGCCCCTGCGCTATACCTGCCATCTCACTGTAATTACCTCATAACGCCCCTCGTGCCTGTCCTGCCGCTGGCGGTAACCGTCCTGCCTCTGACCCCTCGCTGGAAAATCGTCCAGCTTGGCAGTAAGCACCCGGCTGCCCAGGGTCGACCCATCAAGCACCTGCAGTAGCGGCATCGTGAACCGAGGGGATCGCTGACAAGGGTTCAGCAGCAGGGTGCATGATGTGTAATCCTTGCTTAGGTTTAGTGTGCCACAGGGTTAAGAAGCCCTCCCCACAATGAATACTCGCGAACATAGTTAGATATAGCAGGTGCAAGTGCGAGTGACCCATCAGTGCAACGCTTACCTAGCATACGGCAGGAGCAGCTGCACAACATAATGTACCCAGCAGCTGTACAACTCACATCAATGATGCGCTTCGCGTCTTCTGGAGTGGCCATGTGCAGAATGCCCCATCCCCTGCTGGTCCTGTCGATGTTTGTGCGCAAATTAACGCGCACGAGTGCGTCGGGGCTGCCCCCTTCCTCCATCAGG
This sequence comes from Ettlia oleoabundans, assembly GCA_019693395.1. Classification (NCBI taxonomy): domain Eukaryota; kingdom Viridiplantae; phylum Chlorophyta; class Chlorophyceae; order Chlamydomonadales; genus Ettlia; species Ettlia oleoabundans. Next base: position 4,035 of record JAAMXP010005803.1, read on the forward strand.
GCACGCCTGCAGCCAAACACAGCATGTGCAGCGCTGGTTGGTAGGCATGCATGACAAAGCCCACGGAGCCAACAACCCTGCCTTCCTTTCAACCTGCCCTGCCAGGGATTGCGAGAAGAACTAGCAGGCGGCATGAAAGCGTCCAGGACTGAGCCGGCAATCACGGGTTAAAAAACAGCATAGCGCTGACGGCTGCGCTGCGCTACAGCTGTATGTGCATGCGGTACCATGGCAATACAGCCACGCACTTGGCCAGATCCTTCAGGTCCTGCCAGCCATATTCGCCCATTGGGAGGCCGTGCACCACCACCCGGGTGTCTGGCTGCAAGCATGGCATGAAGGATCGGAGGGCGCAGGTCAGAACACAAGAACACAAAGGCGGGGCGCGGGGCATAGGGCATGCAGTAAGGGGTGGAGTGTCCTTCCAGTGTGCTAAGAAAGACTGTACACTTTCTAAGCCACCGGCAGCCGGCCCCAAGCAGCAAAGAGGAAACCCTGCCTTTGCGTTGCTGGCGAGGCTGCTGTTTCAGCTGCAGTGTAGGGCTTACAGCTTCGGGGTTGGACCACTGCCTGCGGGGACGGCCCGTCTCCCTTGAGGTGTTACGTGTCCTTGCGTCCCTGCGCTGAGCCGGCGGCTGGCCATGGTCCTCCCTGCACACCAATCAGAGAAGACTGACACATGACAACCAGTTGTATCAGGCAAGCGAATGATGCCGGCTTGGGCTGCCCCCCAGCCAAACACCACAATAAGCAGAAGGGGCCTGCGCAAACGAACTGACATTGACAGTCGCAGCCAAAACCACAGGAGCAGCCGCAGCAAACAGGGCTACAGCCAGCAACTCAACCCAATATAACCCAACTCGACTATACTTGGACCACAAATGCCACCCCATGCCACAGCCCAGCATCCCGAAGAGCCCCCCCAACAGAGCGAACCCAACTTGCACCACTCACCGCACGGTCAGGTCCCGCCCCTCGAACTGTGAGCCATTCAACTTCTCCAGTGCTTCTGCAGCCGCCGCTTCCTCCTCAAATTCCACGAAACCAAAACCCAGTGACCTTATATTGCCGTTTTGGTCCTGCCTGCGCACGATGCGCGTGCTGCGCAGGGTGCCGAACTGGGCAAAGTGGTCTTCCAGTGCCTGCGCCAGTGGTCAGTTGGGTGCATGAGGTGGAGGCGCGCGGGGGCGTGCACAAGAAATCGGCTTAAGGCATCGTGATTTGTCTCGACCAAACACAGGGCAGCGCTAGCCGAAGCCAATGAGGCTTTGCCTGCTGTTACCACGCTGTTGCGTACCTGGTCGGTGGTGCTCCAGGAGATGTTTTGGACAAACAGGCGCGTCTTTGGGGGCTTGACGTTGCCCGCGCTGCCGTCGTCAGCTGCGATGGCGCTGAACTGCTCAGCGGGGGCAGGGCTGTCAGAAACGGGAGTGCTGTCGAAACTGATAGCGGGTTCGGAACCAGCCCCAGCGGCGTCCGCTGCTGCAACCTCGCTGTCGGCTTGGCTGCTGGAGGGGCCCTCCGCTGCCTCTGCCGCAGCAGAGTACCATCTGCTACTTTGTACGGGGCACAGCAGCTGCTGGAGCTGCTGCTGCTGAACTGCAAAGTTCATGCCCATTGCTGGCAGCGTCGCCAAGCGTTGAGCACCCGTCGCCATCAGCACGACCGGCGCCGCTGATGAGTAGCCGGCGGCGGCTATCCCACGGCCCGCCAGCACCGGGAAGCGGCGCAAAATTGAAGACATGGTGGTTTGGTTGATGTGTGCGGGCTGATGCGCCAATCAGACGGTGGCGGCGGCAAGATGGGCCTGAGAAGCAAGCCGGTCTGGTGCTAATTTTGCTTAAAACTTGTTCACAGATGTAATTGGTCTTGGGTTGAGCCTCGCCGGCGTGGATTTGGACTTGTTGGGGAGGTGGCACGCCCAGGTGGCGGAGCTGCGTCCACTAGTCAGGGCAGCCTGGTTTCAATACTTCAGTTCTGCCATTACACTGAGGCGTCAAATACGTGATAAGTAGTGAAGGTTCATCATCAGCACATGATACAGTATACAGTCAAAACCATGTGCCTCACACATGGTGCACCTCCTTCTTCACCGCCCGCCACGCTGGCTCCTCATCAGCGGTTAGGTCGCATTCCAGCAACTTGTTGGCCTTCCTGGCCGCCAGCACCTCGTCATTCTCATTGAACCCCTGCATATCCAACAGGTTGAAATCAAAATGCCAACCTTCATTCACATTCAGAGCGGGTCCAGTCAGGGGGTAGGACGGAAGCCTCAGCGCCAGAGTGCTGTTAAGTAGCTGTCGCTGCCTGAAGCATGCAGGCAGGCAGAGCAGGCAGGTAGGACGCTTTGGGGATAGACTCGTGCAGTGGTGCAAGGCGCTCAACAGGGCTACGCCAGCAAGGCTGCTTCCAAATATCATGTGCAGCGACCTGCCTTGGTCAAGTCCACCACCTCCTCCTTTGCCTGCCGCTTCACTCGAGGCCCTGTTTCCTCCTGCTTCACACGGGCACCTGCCGCATCCCTCTGCTGCTGCCGATGCTGTGCATCCAGCTCCTGTTCCTGCCAGTGTGCCCGCTTGAGTGCAGCACCTGCCGTACGGAAAGACCCCGCACCCTCGGCAGCGCCCTCCTCCTGTTCTGCTGTCTCTGCAGTCCAACGGGGTTTGCAAGGCAGCCAATGGGACTTGTGTTGGACGCAGGCAATGCCTCATATTGGGTAACAGGGCATACAAGCCAAGAACCGGTGGAGCATGCACCATCGTGGCTGCTTGTGCTGAGCAAGCAGCACCCATTAAGTGACAAAACTGCCTCTTACTGTCCTTTCCTGTAGCTCTTGCCCCCTCACCTGGGAACTGCTGCAGGATGGCATGGTGCACAGGGTTGTCCCGCTTTAGTATGCCACGCAGCAGCAGCGTGGTGGCAGTCTCATATCGCAGCTCCACCACTGCCACCGGCTCGCCGCCATCAAGTAATTCGATGGCCCTCGTGTTGAAGCCGTTGCCATGCTTCACCTCACCCTTGGCGGTCGTCAATGACGGGGCCATGAAGAACTGCAGGCAGCAAAGGGTCAGGCACCACATTTCCACCTTGGGTAACACACCCTTGGTAGCACAGACAGGTACACAACTCCAGGGGACGTGCTTGTGCACGACCGATCGCAGCCAAGACAATTTGATGCAGGTGGCACTGCTTGCAACCAAATGCTTGCCTTCTTGCCCTCTGGCAGCTTTGAAATGGAGCTGTTGGTTTGAGCTGAGCCCCGGTACGACCCGGCTGCGTATTTGCCGCCAGTGAACCGGCCCCGGTAGACCTGCAGCACACGGGAGTCTCTAAGCTCTCTGTGCCAGCGTGAAACCATGGAGAACATGGTTTGCACTTAATGGGAAGATGAAACCCAGGGTGGGTAGGGACGCACGCAGTCGCAGCGAGCCTGGCCTGCGCACCTTGCACTTGATGGAGCCCTCATCGAACTTGAGGCTGGTCACTTGCTTTGCAGTTGTCTCCACAGGCTTGCTGAAAACGAAGCTCCGGTACGTGCTGCTATGGGCATCTGCATGGGGAGGCAGCAACAAGTGCCATTAAAGAAGTGCAAGCAGTATTCAAGAGTCGCTGGGAGGTCCTGATAAGTGCCCACATTTCTGTCTTGCACCACTGACCTCCATGGTCAAGGAATCCTTCAAACACGCCAGTATTTTGGGTAGTAAATAGCTTGCCGTATCCTACGTCTGTCCCATCCACACTCACATTGACCTGCAACTTACAACTGGAGGTGAGCGCCATCGGTGGAGGCAGGGTTGCACAGCGCCGCCGTCAAACGGCCCCTCGCTCACCCTGTAAAGAATGTCGGACTTGGGTTTGTAGTCAGTGTTTCGGCGGGTTACACGAACTCCAAAGCTCTCCCCAGGCGATGCCACCACGAATTTTCTCCCGTCACTGGTTGTGACCTCTGGGAAGGCTTCCCCTTCCCGACGCACCAACTGTAGGTCCCACTCGCCCAGCCTCATGTGCTCAGCAGAGCGGGAAACTATCGACAAGTTTCAAGACAACCAAAGGCAGCCGGGAAGGCAGTGTGGTACCCCTTTGTTTCGCAAACAGCGTACTGGGCTGGGGATGGGAGTCGGAATGCGACAGCGGTTCCCAAAGAGTGCTGTCAACCAAGGAAAGACGCCCAGTCACCGCAGCGTGCACGGCGGCACGGTGGCGGCAACTCGCAGTCAGGAGAACACTGGCATGTTGAGCAAGAACCCATCATGAGGTTAGGGTGAGGAATGCATGTAACGTGCAGAATGTCATGGTTAAATGTTTGATTGAAGGATAAAGTTGCCGACTATGCCGCCGATGCATTGGCCGGCCTGCTGGGGTGTCGCCTACAGGGCAGCAGCGGGGCGCCGCTGGAGAGATTGACCCTGTCCCAAGCACATGTGTACCCCTATGACTCATACGATCAACTGCAAGCAGCCACCTACTACCTACTAAACATGTTGTCTATGATTTAAGTGGCACTCCAAGGGAGCACATGACAGCATCATCCATGCGGCTCTTAGCGCGCTGAGGCATGGGCCCCCCCTTTGAGTCTCTACAGGTTCGCGCCTCAACAGCTCATTTCTGGCCTCCAATCACTTGCCTTATGCAATCAAGTAATCACAGTATACCGATGAAATCGGTAAGCATACAATTATACATACAGTCAACCTGCAGAAGCAGACCATCAGCTGTGCCCCTCGTGCGATAATGCGCAAAGCACCTCCCCGGCATCGCCTCACACGCTCACACACGGTGCACCTCCTTCTTCACCGCCCGCCACGCTAGCTCCTCATCAGCCGTTAAGTCGCATTCCAGCAACTTGTTCGCCTTCCTGGCCGCCAGCACCTCGTCATTTTTATTGTACCCCTGCGGCACCCAGGGGTGCTGTGTGCCCTGGCGGCAGGCAGGAAGGCAGACAGGAGTGTAGATTGGCAGACAGTGAGGGCGGGAGGGCAAAGCAGGCTGCAAGGCTGGCATGTCTAGCAGCAGCACACCAACACACTGCGTTGCTTGCCTTGGTCAAGTCCACCAATTCCTCCTTCTCCTGCCGCTTCAATCGAGGCCCTGCCCCCTCCTGCTTCACGCTGGCACCTGCCGCACCCCCCTGCCGCTGCCGCCGCTCTGACTCATGCTCCGTCCCAGCATCCTGATCAAGCCGCCGCGCCCGCTTGTGGCCCGCATGAGAGGGCCCTGCAGCGCCTCTTTCAGCACGGTCCTCCTGCTCTGCTGTCTCTGCAGGCAGGGAAGGGTTGCAAAGCAGCATCCGGGGCTGAACTGGGTGTAGAGCTCACAAATTGAGAACCAGAGAATCAATCCCGTAAAGCCGACAGCACTCTGGTGTCGCAGTTCAAACCAGTGCGCCACAGAAGAGCGGCGTCCAGTGACATCTTGCCACTGCCACGTCCTCCAGTTACAGCCCTCACCTGGGAACTGCTGCAGGATGGCGCGGTGCACGGGGTTGTCCCGCTTCAGTATGCCACGCAGCAGCAGCGTGGTGGCAGTCTCGTATCGCAGCTCCACCACTGCCACTGTCTCGCCGCCATCTAGCACCTCAGAGGCTTTGGTGCTGAAGTCGCCGCCCTGATTCAGCTGACCTTTGGTGGTCGTCAACGAGGGTGCCATGTAGAATTGCAGGCAGCAAGGCCCTGGAATCAAGTAGCGGTTTGGGAATGCATTCCACCGCAGCGCAGGATTGTGCACTGGAGCGAAGGCTAAAAGCCCAGTCAAGAAGTTGTGCAGTAGGGAGAAGACTCCAGACCCAGCCCATGACATCATATCTGCAACAGATGCAGCTCGTCACAACTGACGTGCCTTCTTGCCCTCTGGGAGCTTGGGGATGGAGCTGTCCACGTCCCTAGGTGTCACATACTGCTTGGGTGTACGCTGTCTGCCAAGTAGTCGCGCCCGGTAAACCTGTAAGCCAGGCAGGCAACCTCGCAGCTTCTTTTTATTGGTGTTTACCACAGTGCTAGACGATTCTCAAGATCTGGCAGGAATCTGATCATCCACACCTGCGAGTTGCCTCTCACAATTGCAATTGCAAACACCCACAGCCAGCCAGGTGCGCATACCTTGCATTTGAAAAAACCCTCTTGAAATTTGAGGCTGGTCACCTGCTTTGAGGTTGTCTCTACAGGATTGCTGAACACCAAGCTTCAATAAATGTTGCCATGGGCACCTGCATGGGCACTCCAGAGCAGTGGAGAACAGCACTCATGCCACCAGCATGCACAGAGCGTTATTCTACGGCTACACCTGTCACCTGTTCTTTCGAAAAGCCTTTAAAAACTCGTTCAGCGCGGCTGAGAAGCCGTTTATGGTAGCCGACGCCTGCCCCATCTACCTTTGAGCTGACCTGCAATGGGGAAACGATGGCTGGGAGTGAGCGGCATAGATGGCTACCGTCACAGGGCCGCTGTTGCGTTGCTCACACTGTAGCACGTGTCGGGCTCCATGGGATCATCATGGAAGGCGTGATACACTATAGCTACTTCAAACTCCTCTCCTGGAGAGGCCACTACGAAGGTGACGCCTTCAAGGACATTCTCCGGGAAGGCGTGTTCGAGCGTGCCTGGCCTCACGACGCGCACCTCCCAGTGGCCCGCCTTCATAAAAATGGTTGGCGGGGTTTGGGGCAGCCTCTACTAAGATGTGGTCTATACCCGACACCAAAGGGACGGAGGAATGCCGGTTTTTCTACTGAAAACGCAGCTTATAGACGTTTCAATTGAGTGGAGGTGGCTCACAGCGCGCAGCCACTAGAGAGAGAGAAAAACATGCCAAGTTGGCGCTTTGCGGGCGGCGAGGCTGCGGCAACTTCAGGCCGTGGTAACTGTGAGACTGGTGAGCATGCCCGTTTTACCTTTGATGGTCAGTTCTTGTAACGGGAAAGCGAGTGCGTCCTTCAGCTGAATAGAATGAAAAGGGTGGGTTTGCCTTCACAGCTAAGCCACAAGTAAATGCAACGCCTGCAGCGCTGCTAGCAGCCCAACATCTCAACCGGTTGCAACAAGATGTTCCTTCTTCGGCTTGGAATATATATCACGTACATATAAGCTCAAACTATTCAAAGCGGTGATGGGCGACTACCACGGCAGCACAAGCTTCTGCAGTGCCACTCAGCTGCTCGCTCAGACGGCCCGGCGTGTTCAGCGGCAGCAACAGCAGCGGCGACCAGGCTGGAAGCGTTTTGGACCCGCTCGTTTGGACCACCTTGAATGGGTTCTGAGACTGTCGCAACAAAACATATTGACTGCTGACCAACACCACTGCCAATTGTTGTGTGGTGGTGGCGGCTGCGAGCACCCCGTTTGCAGTACCGTCGATCTAGCCAAGCACGCATCGGCCTAGCCGAGCACTCATCGCGCTTGCTCGTGATTCAACATGCCGACCGGTTCGCTGTGAACTCATTCGAGGGACACAAGGGAATCAGCTGGACGGTCTCAAGCAGGACTGGGACGGAGTGCACTGCGGCTGAGCTAGGCAGCGACAAAGGTGCGTGATTATCAATGCATGAGCCCGCTGCATACGCAGGCACGCCAGTTGCCGCCGCTGAGAATTGCACCCATGCTGCATCATGGGTCGTTTGTGCAGGGCGGCTGCTGGCCTGAGTTTGGCTCACGCGTTTGCCAATGCAGGGGCGTGACAACAACATGGCTGCCCGGGGCGCCGGCCCGCTGCCGGGGCCTCCCACCACCGGCGCTGAGCCGTCCTCGCCTCCTTTTGACGCAGCCCTGCTGGAGCAGTCGCTCACTGACCTCTGGAGTGAGTTTCGACAACTCATGTCTGCACAGTCATGCCCCGCCAAACACGGCAGCTGCCTTTCGTGCAGTTGTCTGCATGTCACTCAAGTGTGCCGGTCGATGCTGCCCGCTTTGGGCGCTGTTACCGCCAACCCAACGCCGTTGCTGCTGTCACTGGCAGCGTGCAAACAGCCACGGTGCTCTTCTTGCCTGTTTGCGTGCATTCCTTGAGTGGATATCGCATGGGGATCCTATCATGTGTGATGTTGACCACTTCATGGCTGCAGTCATCATATGCGCCGTACTCATTTTCTTTCAGCAGTGCGGCTTTGCACTGTTGGAGGCGGGCAGTGTGCGGTTGAAGAACGTGAGGAACATCCTGCTTAAGAATGTCATAGACGCTTGCATCGCCGGTGAGAAAGATAGCCGCCCTTTGCAACCGTTGTGCACTGCTGTGCTTTGCTTCCAATACCCGCTGTTCTGCTGCATACCCGTCCCTGCCTGCTTCCCTAGCACTGGCTGCCCATCTCCCGCCTAACACTGCCTTCTTATGGGGTGTGCGATCCTTTCCTCCTGCAGTGTTCATGTGGTGGGCAGTAGGATCCGCCTTTGAAGGCGTTGCTACTTGCAGCGGCAACGCTTTCCTAGGGACCAGCGGCTTCTTTCTGTCTGGTGACGTGGCCTCAAGTGCGCGGGTTGCTGGTGATGGGGCACAGGACTCAAACATCACAAACGCATGCATGCAACAGCAGCCTTTTCCTGCTTTGTTCGAAGACTGATTTTCCTCTCTGACGCAAGTGGCTTTCGAGTCATAACTGGCCGCCAACTGAAGGTGGTATCCGGCAGCTTAGCTGGTTTTCATGCCGGGCATCAACCACGGCACCGTCTACCTCGTGCTCCCTGCATGCAGCACCGGGCTACATGTCGCGCTGGTTTTTTGGCTGGGCTTTCAGCGCCACCGCCTCCACACTGGTGTCTGGTGCCATGGCAGAGCGGCTGCGCTTCCGCTCCTATGTGCTCTTCACCATCACCATCACTGGGCTGGGTGCGTGCTGTGGTGCACACGCTGGGCGTGCTGGGCCAGCTGCTGAGAGTAATGATGCAACCAGCTGCATCGGGCACTGGTGGATCGCATAAGCGGGAAGACAGGTGGCAAAGGCACACTTGCCGTCTGCTGCATTTGCCGCTCGCCGCTAGCGGCTGCACTGCCGCCCCGCCTGCTCACCTGCAGCACCCTATCACTCAGCAAGCCTCCTGGTGTGCATTGTTGCTTGTCTCCCTGCTGCTGTGCAGTGTACCCTGTAGTAGCGCATTGGACTTGGAGCCCCACAGGTAAGGGGCTATAACCCCCTGGGCATGGTCCAAGAGCAACGGAATGCTCCATCATATAACAAGAACCCAACTGTTTCCGTGAGTGCCAGTTAACCAGGGTCACATGTTCAAACCATGTGGTCTGGGATACAACAAATAAATTAATGCTACCTTATGGTACTGCCTCCGCAGGCTGGCTCTCCCCCACACGCGTGGACTGTGCTACCAGGGAGCGCACCCTCACCTTCCCAAACACTGTGGGGCTCATCGATTTCAGTGGCAGCGGTGCGCAGCCGGCCTGCCATCCTTTGTAGCTGCCTGCCAGCTGGCTCTCCTATCAGCCTGTGCAAATGATCTCCTGCCTGCCTACTGGCCCGTATGCCCGCCCTTGTTAGGGTGGAAGTACCTGAGGCATCTTGATCGAGCGACCAACCCTTTCAAGCGAGGTTGGGACTGTGGCGGGAAGACCTGTCATTGCACTACTAAGGAATGGCCCAGCTCTTCTGTGGTCTTGCTGCTAGCACATTGTCACACACTATTATGCACTGGCACCCCTCGTCCTTAGGTGTGGTGCATCTGCTGGGTGGCACAGCAGCGCTGTTTGGAGCGTGGCTGCTGGGGCCGCGGGCGGGGCGATACACCTCAGATGGCAATCTAGTTGAGATGGTCGGCTGTAGCCCGGCGCACGCAGCACTCGGCACCTTCATTCTATGTGAGTCAGTGTATGCATTCAACTTGCGAACGTGGGTGGTGTAACATTAAAGATAGCGCGTGTGCGCAAGGGTGTGTTGGCTGCGGGTCATTCCTGGGTGGTTTCCTTGTCACCCATGCAGCAGCCCACTGCTTTTGCTGCTGATATTCAGCAGCAAAAGCCCTGTATCGGATGGTTGACTTTCGTCTCTTCCACCCTGCCGCTCCCCACCCACCGTCAAGCAGGGTTTGGCTGGTACGGCTTCAACTCCGGCTCCACCCAGTGCATGTACGGCTGCATGCAGGTACGATCATGCATGCAGGTGCTGTGGTGTTGCTGCTGTTTTCTGTAGCAATGCCATGCAATCACTGTGCTCATTTCGGTGCTCGATAGCTTCTTGCGAGACTCGCTCCCTTGCCAGCTGCCGTCAAGCTGATTGTTTGGCACAGGCGGCTGCGGTCGTTTGTTACCACCACCGCTGCCAGGCCCCACTACTTTATCCAGCATTGACTTGCATTGCCTAACTTTGCCCGTTCTGCAGCTGGCAAGCAAGATAGCTGTGAACACCACCCTAGGCGCCGGCTCGGGCGGGCTGGCCACCCTTTTCCTCACTGTGATGCTGGGCTCACCCGGGGACATAGGCCCACTGCTGAACGGAATCTTGGCAGGTGAGACCCCACCACGTCCACACCCTGCCCACACCCCATTCCTTCCATTTGTTGTTCATTTGCCCAAGCTTATGCGCAAAAACGTTCCAGCCTGCAACCTCTACAGCATTTGCAGTGCGGATTGACTTGCAGGACGGGTTGACCTCTTATGCCCGTTCACTGGATACGAGTTGGTTTAATGGTATAAATAAGCCTGCGGGCGTGCTGTCCCAATGCCTTGCGTGAGTGCAGGTCTTGTGTCCATCACGGGATCCTGCGCTGTCATCACGCCATGGGCGGCATTCCTGGCCGGCGCCCTGGGTGGTGGTCTGTACACGATGAGCAGCAGGTTCTTGAGAACCAGGGTGAGTCATGGCTACCCGATGACAGCTCAGCAGCAGGGTGCAATTGTCAGCTCCGTGCATGGCTGCCTGCTGTCTGCCTGCCTGCATGCCTGCATGCATACATGCTTTGGCATGTCAATGCTTTGATTGTCTGCAACAGCTGTTTACTACATGTATGTGAAAGGTAGGACTATGCGGGCCAGCATGCAACCACACCATTACATTAGCTTACACCCATCCCATCACTCATCACCTGTGCAGGCGCGCATTGATGACCCGCTTGACGTCAGCTCTGTGCATGGCTGCTGCGGCGCATGGGGCCTCATCGTGGGAGGTACGCCCTATATCAGCCCTGCAGCATTGCGCCTGCCTCCGCTCGCTATACCCAGCAAAGAACCTGCAACAGCAGCAGCAACATGGTGGCTGCTTTGATATCCATGCAGTGGCTGCCGTCCTCAAATGTGTATTGCTGTGGACATCCGGCCGCTTTCCATCTTGGCATCCACCTGCTGTGCTTATTACACGGTGGTGTTTGAGCCCTCCTTGTTGCCTGCAGGCCTGTTTGCCACCAAGCAGGGGGTGCAGCAGGCTTACGGCATCGACACAGGCTACGGCTTGTTCTATGGCGGCAGCTGCTCACAGCTTGGAGTACAACTACTAGGTACCGCTGCTGCTGCTGGGTGGCTGGCAAGTGCTGTGGCTGGCAAGTGCCGCTTCTACATGGCTGCCGACTTTTGCGCTGAACAGTTGCAGGTGGCAGTGCAGCAGGCAGTTCTTATTGCGTCAGCACATGGCAGGATCACTCATGAGCTTGCAATTCTCTGTTATAATCCCGCCGGTGGCTTTTCATGCAGGGCTGGTGTGCATCTTTGCCTGGAGCGCAACGATCTGCGGCTCCCTCTTCCTCCTGCTGAAAAAGCTGGGCTGGCTGCGGGCCTCCCTTGAAGAAGAACTGCATGGACTGGACTATGCACAGGCCATTGGTACCGGCACAGCCTTCTGGTTCTGGTTTTGGCGTGGGAGGCGCACTGAGCCTGAACCAAAGAACAACGTTGTCGCCTATGCGGTTCATTCCCACGCTGGGGCCGGCTGCGAGCTGTGAGGCGACTGGACTTGTTTCCTCATCGCCATCTTGATTGCAGCGTGCATTGAAACAAACAGAGTGTGTTCCACAGGCATCGCATGCGCTCTGCTGCTGCTGTTGTGTGGAGCGTAAACTGCTGCGAAGCGGTCAGACCGTGTTGGATCATATTCTTGTGTAGTCAACCATCAGTGTATGATTTCCAGAGTTCCTTCATGTGGTGCGAGTTGATTAGGTAGATTTAGGTAGCCAAGACCGCTTCAAATGCTTTCCCAAGCCTTCCCCTTTGATAACCAATACCTGTTTCCCCTAAGCCTCGGTTTCCGGTTCGTTTAATCCATATCATAAAAGTCTGGCTAGTGTCGATGCATTGTTTGCCTATTCAAGTCAATTGTCGATTGAAACTATCTTTTTTATGGATGTGTTTTTTGTCGAGTGCATGTAACTGTTGATGAAGAGCCACCCACCAGCTCGGCTTTGTTACCCGCTGCAACCACCGCACCAGGCCACAAGCGCCGGCACATGACTGGCAGAAGCAAGCCGACGCAATATTGTTGGGCATTAATCTGTTTTGTGTGGCAATGCACGGATGAGGCTGGTGAGGTGGGCAACCAATGCATGTGGAGGGCCAGGGACCATCTTGCCACTGGGCAGCACTCGAAGCACTGCGGCAACGTGTGCCACATATCAAGTTCACTTTTGCAAGCTTGAACCGCGCTTCACACGAATTCTTACTCCCTGCACATTGGGCTCTGCACCGCAGATCGTGCCATCCCAATTGCGTGGGATGGCGGCGCAAGAGAACGGGCGTGGACGGCTCGCTGACTGAGCTGCGGGCTGTGCCAGAAGCGGAAATGACAGATGACTCACACCAGAGAAAACTATTGCATGTGTATGCCTCAAGCCAAACAGCATACAAACTGCGACTGCATAGCGATTACATGCAATCCTGCACAGCACTGTAGAGCGAGCGGCACAGTGAAAAGAGAGCCAGCCAGCCAGCCACAATATGGAGCTGTGCCCAGAATTTTTGAACCCGTAGAACATAGAATCACGACCAAGAGTAGCACCGCGGGCAAGTGCAACACCATAGTGTGAGGGTTGCAATACAACGCGTAAGTCTAGCGTGAAACAATGCAGGTCATATGGCACAGATGCGGAAACAACAAGCGCAGTCGAGCGGTTCAGCTGAGCCCCCTTGCTGAGGAACAAACAAGGTGGTTGATATAAGACAGCCAACCCCCACAGGGCCCTAATTAAGCCCTAGACAAACTTGTCCAGCTTGGCGCTGACGATGCGCCCCTCTAAGGTGGTCCCATTCAGCAGCTGTACAGCCGCTTGGGCATCACTGGGGGTGGCAAACGACACTGTACCCCAACCCTTGCTGGTGCCGTCCGGGTTGGTCACAATATCGGCGTGCACCACTGCGCCTGCTGGTCGGCACATGTCTTTCAGGTCCTGCCAGGAGGTGCGGTAAGGCAGGCCGTGCACCACAATCTGGGTGCCGGGCTGCACAGAGGGAAAGGGAATTGACAGCAGACGGGTGGTCTTTGACCTAGCCAGACAGGTGAGGGCAAGGGAGAATCCCGCCAAAGCCCACTCCAGCACAGCACAGCAAGCCGTCGGCAACAGAGGCAGTTTGCCAACTTTGTCGATTACAGAGGCACAAAAACCTGCCACAAACGGCTGTCCCAGCTCCGGCCCCCTCATATGCAGCACAGCACGCAGGCATGCGTATGCTGTGTTACGGCTGTCGTGATGCGCGCAGAGCCCTTAGACTCACCGCTGCACTTGCGCCGCCACGGCCGCCACGGCCACCAGGGGGGTGGCTCATCGACACATGCCGCTGCTGTGGATAGAATCCGCTGCCGCCACCGCCACGAGGCGCAGCCATTGAGGTGCTAGGGTCCTCCCTGTCTTCCCGCACCTGCAGGACAGGCGGTACCTTCCAGGGCAGTGCGTCAGCCTCAGTCAACTCAGCAGCATTCTGAAGCAAAGAAAGAGCAAAACAAGCAGCTGAGCAGTGCGGGCGCCGTGCAAAGCAGTTTCAAGGCCTCAGAATACACAATGCAGGCATTGAATAAGGGACAAGGGGCGCGGCAGAAGAGCCGGACAGCAGGGCAGTAAAACAAACAGAGGAACAAAATGTGCTCACGACTCTTTGGACGGAGGCACTGGTACCCTCATGGGCCAGCACTGCGGGCCAAGGTGTCAAACAAGGAAGGCTGCCCAGCACGCATGCACGCACGTGGATTTGCCTGCCGCCCAGATTTGAGTTGGAGAGCATGGAGATCGCATGCAGCGCGTCGGCTGGTCGCTCAAATTCCACCAAGCCTGAGCCTTTGCTGTTCCCCTCCGCGTCCTGCAGCACAGGGATGGTTGACCCGCCTGTTAGAACACATACTTGAAAAGAAACTCAAAATCCGTCAGGATTGCGTACGATGTAATACTGGCGAGCGCCGGCTTCTGTGTTTTGTGCACAATCGTGCTTGCCCATGTTGCACTTATGCAACCACGAGCAGTGTGTGCCGGCATAGCAATCAGAGCCCTAGTTCACAGTGCTGTTCAGAGCTGCGCTGGCCAACGGCAGGACAAGTGCAAGATATGAATACTGGCTGGCTGTCAACTGCTTCATGCATGGGCGCAGGCCAGTTGCTCACAGTAAGAATATCGGCATGCACCACACGGCCGGCCTGCTTGAAGTGGTCCTTCAGGTCCTGCAGGCATATGCCAGGCCTCAACCAGGGTGCACTTGCAAGTGACTTGAGTGACTGCTTGAACATATTCCCAACGCCACAAATGCATGTACGGACAATCAAGACAAATCGGCAGACAAACACAGAGCACACAAGGCAAGCAACATAGCAAAGCAGCATCGAGAGTGATGAAGGTCAGCGCTGTTTGGTGTCTGGCACAGATTGATACATGACACAGCAGTTGAGGGTACTCAACAACCCCAACGGGAGATAAGCTGGCAGCTGCACTTCCATACACGTGGTGGCTGCCTCCAAACTGGCAGCAACAGAAAAGGCAGCGTTGACGGGATTGGGGAAATAACATTAGGATAGTAAAGAGGGTCAGCAGCAACAATGATGCTTGCCTGCCAAGACGTTGAGAAGGCCAGGTTTGAGACATAGACGCGCCGCCCGACAGTGATGGCCTCGCTGCCTCGCGGACCGCCAAAGCCACCCCGCCCGCCATTAAAGCCACCGCCACTACAGGCAAGCATGGGCGGAGTAAGTGATACAGGGAGGGAGCACGTTACGATCACAGGCGGCTAAAGGCACCCGGCATGGGAGGTTGAGTAGTTGGAAACTCCAACTGCATTGCCTTTTCATGCGGGCCCTGCTTGACTCCAGCCAGCATGCAAGCCTGCTGTAAATCAGCAGGGCCACTGCCTCTCTCCCCACCACAGGCCTGATGCCTCCCGCTTCGCCTCACGCCCTTCCCTGGGCATTGGCCCACTGCCCGGGTCGGTTCCCTGGCTATCTATGCTTACCGCATGACCCTTCACAGCTGGACTGCCACTGGACGTGTTACCCCTCTTCTGGCTATCTATCACCTCTCCAAACCTCACACGCCCTCCCTCACCTACGGTACGGCCGCTTGGCAGGCCCCCGGTCAAAGCTACGTTCGCTACCGCCGTAATGGTCGTCGCCCCGCAGCTCATAGTCCTCACGGTCCTCCCTGCAGGCACAAAGATGCACGATCAAATGATCATCAAAGCAAAAGGAAGCAGAACGACAGCGATAACTGTCACGCATGGTTGCTCAACAAACAAGTGGAGTTTCTATTAATTTAGTGAAGGTTGCAGGTC
This sequence comes from Ettlia oleoabundans, assembly GCA_019693395.1. Taxonomy (NCBI): domain Eukaryota; kingdom Viridiplantae; phylum Chlorophyta; class Chlorophyceae; order Chlamydomonadales; genus Ettlia; species Ettlia oleoabundans. The sequence continues at coordinate 19,692 of JAAMXP010005803.1, forward strand.
TGCCAAGCATAATACAGAATGATCAACGGGTAACTTTGGGCAGTTGAAGGCCATGCCACACCCGGCACAGCAGGGCTTTCAACCATTGCGCACCGGATAAAAATTTTGCGGCCATCCAGCTGCAGAGCGGTGGCGGGCAGGCAGGCGAGCGCAGGAAGTAAGCGAGGCAGTGGTTGCAACATGGGCGCCGCGTGATAGCAGTGGTGCATCTACACCCACTCACCACCACCCAAACATGCAGAGATGGTGATTCATCGGCATGCAGGGGATTTGAACGTGCTTTGAACTGGTGAAAAAGTCAGTAAGAAGGCAACTAGGGAATCTAATGAAAATCTAATGGATGTACCTCTGAGTCGTGAAGCTGCAGGATTGCGGCTGCCGCATCATCTGGCGTCTCGAATTCCACAATGCCGCACCCCTTGCTGCGGCTGTTAGGGCCGCCTCCCTCACGCAGCACATCAGCAAAGCGCACGGCGCCAACGGTGGAGAAGTGGTCCTTGAGGTCCTGAAGACAAATAAAGAGTGGAGAAGACGTGCTCACAGGCAGCAATTCCAACACACATGCATGTACATTCAACAGCTTTGTGTCAGCGTCCTAGTGGTGCAACAGAAGATAACAGAGGTCCATACAAGCAAGGCAAATGGCAACATTGCAGATGGAAGCAGCACACCAGGCCAGCACATGTCGGGGGCAGATCGCAACAAGTGGGTGCTGACACATCCCGCAACCAATCGCCGACTATCCCTTGAGCCCCAGCAATCTGAGGACTGAAAGGCAGTGAAATGAAGCGAACTTGCCTGCCAGCAGGTGCGATAGCTCAGGTTTCCCACAAAGATGCGGCGAGCCACCCGGATTTCCACTTGCTCCTGATGCATCCCGCTGCTGCTCCGCGGTCGGTCACGCTTGCCGCCCACGTTCATGCCTTATGCCGCTGCTGCTCACCGTCGGCAATGGCTCAATTACTCCTGAGTGATGTGACACTTCCCTGCAGAGACATTAAGCCCTGGACTACTCAGAACAGTGCCCGGGTATTTCGGCAGAACCCAGCCCAAAGTTCCCGCCGCCACCGACCCCGCCCTCTGTCAGCTGCTTCACAGCCATCGTCGTTGAGAGGCGCCGGCTGTCAATCGAAATGTCGGGCTTAAGGGCCGGTCAGAACCGCGGCCGGCTGTCTTGATCGGCGTTGAAGAACGCTGTGATTTGCATGTGCACCTGTTCACCCCCGGCGGGTTTGCTCGTGACTACCGTGGGGCTGCAAATTGGCTGTGCAGAACTTGTAAGGAATGCATTCTCCTCCTTCCCCGCCTGCGTGGTGCCACGCTGTGTTCCAATCGGATGGATGAGGTTGTGGGTGAATTGAGGGCAGGGAAATTGCGTTAGCTCCATCGGCCGCCTCTTCTTGCATCCAAAAGGCTCTCAAACCGCCCGCTGCACTGCACGTCAACCTTCCGATAACTTGCAGTGCAGCAGGGCCTTTGCCTGGCGCACCATTGCCCTATTTGTCGCGATCTATCGTCCGGTTGCGATGCAACAACGGCTGCAGTCTGCCTCGCAGGCCCGGCCTGTGCCACCGTGCTTGCAGCGGCTGGGCTGCTCCACTGGACGCGCCCAACCGCAGCCCTTCCGTGTCGGTGCGCATGTAAGAAGGTGCCAGGGGATAAGGCGGCGGGGCACGCCAGCACAGGCCAGCGCACGACAGCAGCAGGAGAGCGCCAGCGGCAGCGTGGGCTTGTTTCCCGCTGGCAAGCGCCAGGCACGCGTGCAGCTCCCTGCCCTGATGCTGGCAGTGACACCAGCAGAGGTTCTGAACGCGCAGCAGAGCGGCGACGCCTTGGAAGAAATCGGCGCGGCCGTGGCCGGTGGCGCCACTGCGGTGGTGCTGTCGCAGGGCAGCACAACTGGCGGGGGCGGCGAGTTGTACGAGGCGGCTGTTCGCCTCAAAGAGGTGCTTCGGGGTCGTGCCGCGCTGCTCGTTGCCGATCGTACGGACATAGTAGATGCTGCCGGCGCTGATGGCGCTCTGCTGACTGGTGCGGGACTTCCCACGGTGGTTGCCAAGCGCATGCTTCAGGATGGGCTGGCTCTGGTTGGCCGATCTGTGGCCAAAGCAGAAGCGGCAGCAGAGGCAGCTGCCGACGGCGCCAATTTCGTTATTCTAGAGCCCTCTAGCCCCGGAGCAGCAGCACCTAACTCAGCCGAGGCTGTGGCAGCCCAGCAGCAGCAGCGCAGTAGTGCCAGCATCCCTGTGGTTGCCGCCGTATCAGCTGAGGCCAGCAGCGACCAGCTGTCTCAGCTGCTGGAAGCAGGCGTGGATGGCCTGGTGCTGCAGCTGTCCGACTTGGGCTCAATAGCGGCAGCAGTGTCACGGCAGCCTGTGGGCGGGGCGGGAGATGCAGCTGCCGCCATCCTGCAGCTACTAGCCGGCGACACGGCGGCACCGCCACCAGCTGCAGCAGCACCTGCTGACAGTTCAGCAGCTGGACAGCATCAGGCTGGGGCGATGCAGCTGTCCCAGCTGCTGAGCAGCAGCAGAGAAGAGCTGGTGGATGCAGAACGCCAGTTCTTCACAGATGTAAGCAACCAGCTGTGCTGCCGCATGCTGGGGTGCTGCCTGCCGTGCCTGCTGAGCTTCCTGAGCCGCTTGGGTTATGTAGATTGAGCTACAGAATGCCGCTGCTGCACTCGTACAGTCTGGCTTGCACTGATCAAATCTGCTGCTATCAGGTTGTTATATGCTGTATTTGCCCTTGTGGTTAATGTGCTAGGAATGCCATAGATGGGTTTCACGCAAAACACGGCAGCTCTCCCATTTCACACCGACGCCCACACGCGCCATGGCACATGCCAATCCGTTTCACGTACGTGCCATGTCTCTGCAAGCAGGTGCTTGGCTTCCTGGGGCGTTGGTGCCCTCAAATGGAGGAAGCCCAGCTGCTGCGGGACGCGCTGAAGCAGCTGGATGAGCTCTTCCTGCTGGTCGTGCTGGGGGAGTTCAACAGCGGTGAGTGAAGCGCAGTAGCCGCCGCTTCTTGGGCTGTAAGGTTGATTGCTGGGAGTGGTTTGTTGTTTATACAGCTGTAAGGAGCAGTGGGCCCCACCTTTTCATCGCAGTCCTTCCACAGGCTGACGAGTTGTTTTCGTATGCACACTTGCAATGGCTGGTACTGGATGGCAGCCTCTTCACTGAATTGAGCTGGAATTTGACGGTTCTGGCTCAGATAGAATACTTCCAACCCATGTTGGTCCTCTTCCCTTTGTATGCAGGCAAGTCTGCGGTGCTCAACGCGCTCCTAGGCCAGCGGTACCTGGCTGAGGGCATTCTGCCCACCACCAACGAGATCAATGTGCTGAAGCACGCGGCAGACCCACAGCAAGCACAAACAGAGGCGCAGGTACAGTTGTTCGTCATCGCAGCACCTGCACAAACACGGCCTGGGGGG
>JAAMXP010005820.1:0-17530 GCA_019693395.1 Ettlia oleoabundans
TTTTCTCGCTCATCGTTTTGTCTCCCAACCCTGGACGCAACCCCTTTCCTACCTTGATCATCAGTCACTGTTCTACCAACTGAACTCCTTCTCATCATTCAGGAGCGAACCAAGTTTGAGAAGGAGACGCGGATCAACGTTGGGGGTCAAGCTCGACGCAGTAGCCTTGCTGAGAAGAAGTGAGTGGCTTGCATTGCCTGTCTTTGGTTTAGCTGTGTCTGCTGGTGTTTGGCGCGAGTCCTATCAATTGCCCGCATCACTTCACCAAGCAACCAGCCTGCCTGCTTGATGCTTGCATCAAGGCGTTCTTGGTTTGCTGACCGGAAGTTATCTTGTGTCAGCGTTGCTGTCTCAGCGGAGGGCTATACGGCTAATAACACATCCACCCTGTGCAATACCGTTATGGGTGCTCCTCTTGCTGCCACCCTCCAACAGGCCTTACAGCTCCGGCCAGAAGGAGCTGATTGTGGTGACGCTGCTGGTGGCGGCAGACGGCTCCTTCAAGCTGCCCCAGGTTGACTCACAAGGCAGCATGAAGCAGGCGCTGTCCATGCTGGGGGCCATCAGGTGGGTGGGTGAAAACTTGCTGGTGCGCTTACGAAAGACTCCGTGTGCGTCCGAGTATGTTATTACGTGAATAATCTATATATGCACTGGAGCACCTCCCACGCTTGGTGCGGATCGTTTTCAGATTGCATAAGCTCTCGCTGGTGCTCTCTGCTTTGCCACTGATTGTGTGTATCGTGGTCCTTGCCTCTGCAGGGCAGACGACCTGCTTGCTGTGGAGGTGCTGTGGACGCCCGAGGAGGAGGTGCGGGCTGCCTGCTTCCTGCTGTGCCTGTTGCTGTGGTTGACGTTCAGTAATCGCCCTCACTCTGCTGAATCTCCCAATGCTCCTCCCCATGCCATCGTCGCAAACTCTGCAGGCACCTGGGTTCGTCACCTAAGTACTTGCTTGTGCCTGTTCTGCCATCTACTCCTGCAGGATGATTACTTCACTGTGGAGGACCTGGCAGTGGATTACCCCACCCTCAACACTCTCTAAGACCCTCTCCTGAGCCACCGATCGCCACGCTTTGCCAGCCTGAAGGTATTGCAGCCTTCCCCACCTCATAGATTGCCTGCCACAATGCCCGTGCTAGCCAGCGTGAGCTTAGCCAGGCCCTTTCAGTCGTGCTCCCATCAGTAGTATTCTGTCCATGCCCTCTGCTCAACGCCTTGCATGCACCTCCTTTCACATCCTAAATTTCATTGCTGAACCTACCCCTTGTCCCACTTCTGCCTGAGTGGTTGATGATCTGGCAGCATCCAGCCAAGCAGACTGCGGTTCCTGCTTTGTTGTGTATCAGCCTTTAATACTGCTTATCATGCATACCCCTCCTGAGCCCTTCTGCCCTGTACTGCTACTCATTTACTTACCAACAGTTCTGAGTTCAACCTTGCATGAGAGTTTGTGCGCCAGTAAGCCATTCTGATGATGTGAGGGGTTTACAGTCTGTAATACAGTTGATCAGATGATACTGGAAACGAAAGCGAGCAGTTATAACGATAACGATGAAATTGCGGACTGGGAACAGCGTAAACGGCATATAAGGAAGGCACCACAAACTTGGCAAGCAGCAAGTGAACAGCAGACGGGTTTTGGGCAAGCACAGAACTCTGCAACAGTTGCTCAGCACCTTGGGCCTCAACTACTACTAGAAGTATTTATTAATATGCACACTGCTTTCCCCACAGCCAGGCTCAACCACGCAGGCGGACCAGTTTTCCTTCCACCACAAACTTGCTGCTGGCCTGCAACCGGCTGCTAAATGCCGCTTTCACTGCTGCCTTGCTGCTGACAATACCGCCATGCTTGGCTAGCACGTCCGCCACTACCCGCCGCTGCAGCTCTTTGAGTCTCAGCTGCCGCTTCTCTTCCGCCTCCAGCTGCTGCACGATCATCTTCTTCCACTTCACAGCTTCTTGCCAGCTGGCAGTGCCTTCAGCAGGCCCAGCAGGCCGCCCCCTCAAATCCTTCCCTTCTGCTGCCGCCTCTCCCGCAGCTTTGCTCCGCTTCTTGCCGCCGCCGTCACCTGTGCCGCCATCACAGCTGGCAAGTGCAACAAGCTCCGTGCAGCTGCCTTTTGCGGCTAGACTGGAGGCTGGCTTTCCGCGCTGCTGTCCCGCTCCCTCCTCTTCTGCTTCACTGCCGCCACCAGTGCCGGCCTCCTCCTGCTCCTGTTCCTCGAAGCTCACCCGCTTGCCCTCCCACTTCACGCCACCAAACTTGACTGTGCCTGTACCCTGGCCAAGCCCCACCTTGCCCTGGGTCTTCCTGGCCTGAGCGGTGTTGAAGATGCGGGCCTGCATCGCGAGGTACAGCGCAGCACGGCAGGGTTGCACCAACATGGCTACAGCACGGCATCATACAGGCACACAGCGGCAGCTCAATCAAGTATGCATACAGCCGACCACAGTGACGACAGCCCAGCAAGCCAGTCAGCCAGCCAGTCAGCCAGGAAGACACACCACGCCGATACCACAACATGCAATCAAATCCTATCCCCAAACCTCACAGGAGTCCACCACAGGCCCAACATGCACGCAATCTATAAGTAAGAGGTCACCCAGTCTTCCCACCCACCTGGTCATCCTCATCAAATGTCATGCGCCGCCGCTGCGCCTCCGCCGCCGCCTTGTCAAGCCCCTCCAGGCACCCCGCAGATGCAAAGCGCTTCTCTCCCCACCAGCCTGCAGAACCAGGCATGAAGGGCAGCATGTGGCAACTGGGCATGGAGCCAAATGGAGCCAGCGCCAGCACCAGCAAAACCAGCACCAAACAGCAAGAGGAGAACTGCCCACCCAGGCAGCACGACACGTGCACATGCACACTTCAGCAGCCGGTGGGGCACACCTGTGGCGGGGGTGGGCACAAAGGCGTACGAGGGCCCAGCTTGAGTCAGTACCGGCTCAATAACTATCCGCTGCTTCTTGGCTGGTGGCTGCTGCTGCTGCTCTTCTTCGGCTGCCGCCGCCTTTGCCTTCATCGCCTTCTTGCCCTCTCTGCTGCTGCCAGCGCTTGGCTGCCCATCCGTCGCTGCTGCCGCCTTTGCCTTGCGCTTCTTGCCGCTGCCGCTCAGCTTGACCTCACTGGTCGTGTCTGACTGGTCGCTGCCGCCTCCTGCAGCGGCACGTGCAGCCATTGGCGCCGCTTGTGCGTCGGTACCGTGCCCTGTACTGGCTGAAGTCCCGGCTGCACTGGGCACCCCCAGCTTGGCAGCCGCCTGTGCGGCCAGTGTAGCCTCCTGCTGCCGGATGCGTGCCATCTTTGCGTCCCGCCCGCCAAACCGCCCCGCCGCCACGCGACCACCCTTGGAGAGAGAGGCCAGCAGCTTCAGCTCCTCGGCAGAGGCACTAGTTCGGGTGCCGTCGCGGTTTACAGCCGCCGCAATGGCTGCCATCTGCTCGTCATCTGCATATTGTGGAGCAGGTGAAACATTCAAGGCAAGGTGAGGAGCATCGGTGATGGCAGGGGCGAGGGTTGCAAGCAGATACAGCAGGCAGGTGACTTAGCAAACCCTCAACTTGCATGTCATGCACATGTGCATGCTGCAGTCTGGCAGTGGTACAATAGTTTGAACATGGACGGGTGCGTGCAGAGTGCAGGTTACGCTCCCTGTGCAAATAGAGCGGCACAGCACAGCGAACGGCACAGCACAGCACGGCACAGCACAGCGAACGGCACAGCGTTTTGACACACACCTGAGTCAGAGTCAGACGAGTCACTACTGCTGCTGCTGTCCCCAACAGTCTGCAGCGCTGAGTCGAAAGCCTTCTCCCACCACTTATCTCCCCATGCATAGCTGCCATTGCCGCCCACCTGTTAAAACCGGGCCGGAGTGGCAGGGAGGGAGGGAGGGAGGGTGAGGGAACGCAGGCAACAGCAGGTTATAGTGGTGCAGGGATCTTGGGGCTGCAAATAATTGTCGAATGACTTATCCATCACGTCATTGATTCAGCAGACAACCCGCAAGAGGCAGCACCACACGACCGAAGTGACTTAGCTGCCACCAGTGGCAGCCCTGGCGGAGGCAGCGGCGGCAGGCGCACCCCCACTGTGTCCTCCTTCTTTTTCACTTGGATGGCCTCCTTGATGCCGGTGCCCTCCTTGCCCAGCCCGTGCCCTGCCTGCCAGCCCATTGAGCGCAGCATGCGCTCCCCAAACCCGCCGGTGCATTTGGGCTTTGACACTCCTTGGCCAGCAACATGGCCTGGAGGCAGCTTCATCTCTTATGTGTGCGGCCGCTGCCCTGCCTGCCAAAAATGCTGAACCTGTGGGGCAATGGGCAGGCTGCAGGGGCTCGCGAGGTGCAGGATGAGTTGGGAGTGGTTGTAATGAGGTGCATGCAGCACTTCGGCCATCTGGAGGCGGCAGCCGCCATTTTTGTCCAGGCTGGCAGGGCGCAATGCGCGCAGAACCGTTGAGGAAACCACACAGCAGCTCTTCTACAAGGCCGAATCATTCACCATTGTCTTGTCCGCCTGCTAATACCTCACGTCTTATCCCAAGCCACAGGGGCTGAACCCCTGCGCCACAAGCTTACCATGCTTCGTACTCTTTCCAAGCAAATTGCGTCGTTAAGCCTTTTAGAACAGCGTCTCGGTGGCACAGTGCTGCCTCCTCAGCCGTCTGCATCGCTGCAGGGTTGGCAACCAGCAGCAGTTCTCCAGCAGACCGCCTGGCACTCTACAGATGCATTCAAGGTGATCAGCCGTCGTGCTGATGGCGAGCGATGCCGGGCTGAGCTGGCACCGGCTGCGCTTGACCACCGTCGCCAAAGCTCTTGTGACAGCTAACCCTTCTGGCAAGCAGTACCCCTACAACCATCCCACCAGTTCATCCCACTCGCCCTGCTATGCACACCTGCAGAAGCTTATCCATAATGCGGCACCCCGCTCTTTAGAATTTCAGCGCCAGTCGCCGGAGGAGCTTGAGGCGGAAGCGCGGCGCGGCTTTGCCATCAAGGCGCTGCTGACCCTGGGTGGTTTCTACTCCAGGGAAAGCCGCCACATGCGGGCGGCACAGCACCTGTACGCAGCAGTGACGGAGCAGGCGGTGTCACCCGCCTTTCTGCAGGGTGAGTGCGATGGCCGCAACGACACTCCCAAAGCTAGCCGGTGTCCTCGCGCTAACCCTCGGGGTTGAGCCTACAATCACATGAGCTGCTGGTACCTTCCTCAGCTGTGCTGCTGCCGTTGCTTGGCTTTTGCCAACAGGCACTCTGCAGTGCATTATCCTGCCATTTCTCCATGATCAAGGTGGTCGTTTCTGTGATGCGCGGTAGAACCCTCCTGATGCCAATCTCCTTGTTCTGTATGTATATCTTTCTGTGCAGCCATGGGCATTCCAGAGGAGTTCCAGCAGATGCACTCCTCCCTCTGCCTCCACATCTGGCTGGTGCTGGTGCGGCTGCGATCAGAGGGCAAGGACGGCAGGCACCTAGCTCAGGTAAGTGTGGCAGTAGCGACATCTACCCACAGCAGCTGTTCCTGATGGTGCAGGCCAGCCCACCATTAGTATCCGGTTAGGGAGGGGTGCTGAAGCAGACAACCGAGCATGGCTGAATGCCATACCATGCAGGCAGCCCGGCGCAAGTTGCTGGAAGGGCAGCGATTTCGTTGTGTTTTGCATCTGCTCCCCCTGTAATTCCGCTGCCTGTATTGTGCCGTCTGTGCTGCGCTTAATATGTTGCGTCTCTTGTGCCATCCTTGCAGATGCTGTATGACGATTTTCAGATAGACGTAGAGGACAGGGCACGCAAGGCGGGAGTGAGGGTAAGTGCGGAACATTGTGTCCACACAACTGAGGTTGCTGGCATGAGTTGTCATAAACCAGGAGGACTGCTCACGTCACCTGCGATGCCGTTCTTGCAGAGTCTGTCAACATTAAATCAACACCTTGCAGCTTTGTATGCATCATTGAGACATGCTTTTCTCCATGCCCCACCTGCAGGTGCGGCTGCAGAAGCAGCTGACCGAGCTTGAGAAGCAGTTTTACGGCAGCAGCATGGCGTATGACCGTGCAATGGCGGGGGAGGAGGCGCTGGACAAGGTGGGTCGGTGGAGGACGAGGAGAAGCTGACTGCATCAATCCATGTATCACGGGCCAGGGCCTTCGAGATGGGTGGGCACATTTTGGGAATGTGTTAGAAAGGGTTAATCCTACAAGAATATTGGTTGCAAATTCATAGCAACCTTAAGCACCTTTCGCCAAACTTCAACGTTTTGCAAGAGCTCTTTGCCATGGTTCAACCCGCACAATGACGTGCAGCAAATGTCAATTGGGTATTTCATGCCAAAGCTGCTGGTACGACTGCCGCTGCTGCTATATTCTTCAGTCAGCAAAAAAACCAACTGCCCTTGTATACTGCACTGTAGGCATTGCTGCGCAATGTGTACCTCTCGGAAGGAGACAGGACAGCTGATGCTGCACTGCTGGCTCGCTATGTTCGCAGGTTAGCCAACCCTGGTCAGCTGGTTGCGCTGCTCAGGCTGCCTGTGGATGTGCCAGCTGCACCATGTTTCCCGACCTTGCTCTGCTATCAGCCACCTGGCACCCTTGTTTTGTGGTGCAGGGAGCTAGCCTGCCTGACAATGACGCCAAGCGCAGCAATTATGGCAGGCAATGTGAAATTCTCGTCGGAAGGCTTGGAGGCAGGCCCAGCGGCCAGCAGCAGCAGCAGTAGCAGTACGACTGGCACTGACCACGCAAGCACAGCGGGAAAGGAGGCGCCCACAGCAGGGTCAGCTGCTTGAATGGTGGCTGGTGGCCGCTCTGCAAATTTCAGTGGGTGGACGCCCCAGGACATTTCATTTTGGCAGTTGCAATCACCATTCCATGCAATTCAATCACATCTGCTAGCAGTGGGACATCCATTGTCAATCATTTAGTCACCTCATTAGCCTGTACAACATCGTTAAGAGTACCTTGCTTGGTTTCTCGCCAGTATAAACACCCCATGTGTTGCATTCAGGTGCATAAGGGGTTGTTCAAGTGCTTAAGTCTGCCACCGGCATTGGGAATTACCAATAAGCCTCACCCCTGTAAGGGTTCTTGTAGTGCAACGTTGCCATGATTATGTCACTGTGCACGGTTGCTACACGTCTAGCATAGTTCCCTTCATGCCCGCCACGGGAGGGCGCTGCTGTGTTGGCACCCGGTCAGCAGCCGTCATCAGGTGCTGATCCCGGCTGCCGTCGATCGTTGCTTTTTGAGTTAGCTCCTGTGCTTTACAAGGCCAGCGTCTGTCACACGCATTTTTGAAACCCGGCGAGTCCAAAGTCTGCTGGCCCCTCTGCCTGGCGTCTGCGCGCGATCGCCTCGATATGACGCGCAAGACGCCGGGGCGGACGCCAAGCCGCAGCTGCAATGCGGGCAGCAAGCGGAACTCAGTGGGGACTCGCCTGCAGCCTGCACCAGCGGTGATCAGCAAAGCTTGTTATAGGAAGATTGCACGGCGCGCGGGTAGGGAGTCTGAAGACGGCTGGGGCGCGGCTGTGCTTGCCTGTCTGCAGCTGCGGCCTGGCGGCTGATGTGGGCTTGCTGCCGCTGCATCCCACCTGCTTGGTCAAGAACAATATCAAACGACCTGTGCTGCCTGTCCTGGCTTGCTGTGCTGCAGGCGTGAAGCGCATATGTCCGAAAATCTACGACGAAGGGCGGGCGGCCCTGAAATACTTCCTCAAGCGCACCGTGCCGAAGGCCATAGTCATAGCCGGGCATGCCAACCGCTTCACAATCACCCCCAACGACATAGCCATGGCGCTCAAGCAGGAGGGCATGTGAGTATATACGCGTTTCACAGCTTTATTCCCATGGCTCACTGGGCTTGCGCCCGAGCAGCATGGGCACATAGGGATGCCCTGCTCAGTGGGGCGTGGAATGAAGCGCTGGCAAATCCAGCAGCACACCTCAATGTGCTTCTTCCCTCCATCTGACCTATATGCTATGCTTCTAACGCTGCCTAGCTGCTCTGCTATTCCTCATATGCACAGCACGCTCTACATGAGGGGAGCCGACTGGAACAACAGATTCTTCTCCCGGCATGACGTTCGCAAGCGTGTCATGCGGCCCCTGCCCCAGCGGTTGCTGGTTGAGGCAGCTGAAGCCCGAGCCGCCGAGAGCCAGCTGGAGTCAGCACCCAGCAGCGCACAGAGGGCCATGCAAGCGCCATCAGCCGCCCAGTCACCAGCTTCTGTTGGCTGCGAGGGGGAGCGGGAGCAAGAGGATGAAGAGGTCCCCACCGCTGGCTCCCAGGTTGCTCCAGCAGAGCAGCAAGCGGCTGGTGACGGCGGTGCTGCCCCAATGGAGGTTGAAGAACAGGCAGCAGCAGCTGGGACAACAGCGGAAGAGGAGGAGGAGCAGCAGGAGCAGCAGCTGCCGTCTCCAGCTGCTCAGCAGCCTGCGCTGGCTGGTGCTGTGGGGGACAAGGCTGGGCCTTCAGGCCAGCAGCCCACTCCGGCTGCCGCTGCCACTCCGGAGCAGCAGCAGCCTGAGGTGCACACTCCTGCGCCCATGACAGCGGAGCGAGCAGCGGAGGTGAGCTGTTGCACCTGGTTGAATTGCGGAAATGGCTGCGGGAAGTACTATCCGTGCCCTGCATGGGTGCTGTCCTTGATTGCAGTTTCGCACGGTTGGCAAGCAACATATGAAGCTTGTACATGACAAAACATGGCGGTTCCTGTTGCCTGTCCATAATGCTGTGCTCCCTTGCAGGTTCAGGCGTGGATGTCAAAGGTTTTTGCCGACACAATGAGCTCAACAGGCTACACCAGTACACAGAAGATCAAGACGGTGAGCGCCATCAAGGTGCAGGTGCCATTGTTCACCTTCCCAATGGAACCTGTGCTCACAAGAGTTGACACATGCATCTTTCTTGGACGGTTGCTTGCAAACAGTGCAGCTGCTTCCTCTCCCATCCACTGTTTCCTTCGTATCACTGTCCTAGCATGCTGACTTCCTGGTGCTCGACTGCTGCCCAATGGGGAATGTGTTCAGGTGATGCTGGCAAGGTACACATGCAGCGCTGAGGAGGTCCAGGACATGCTGTTTGCCCTGGAGCGGAACGGGAGCATCATGTTCGACAATGAAGATGTCTTCCTGACCAATTGAACTGGGCACCAGTGGGGAAAGCTGCTCCTTGGAGAGGGAGCAGCTGTGGAAGGCGGGTCAACATTCATGCTGTTTTCCCACAAGCAGCGACATAGCGGCGCGGCCCCGGCCCCAGGCGCTAAGGCATCAGGCCGTCACGAACTGCTGAGCATAAACATTGACGCCTCCCAGAGATTGCACATGCACTGCGCATAACATCAGGCGAACTGTTGCATAAACGATCTCCTGTGACAAGCGACCCTGACCTTCTTGACGATTACAAACTGCAATTTATACGGCTGAGCGATAAATTAGGAGCAATCACATTAGGGTTTAGGGTGTTGTCAAGATAGGCACTAGTGTGAGCGGACTCACTCTTGGGCTCATGCCCAATTTGCATTGCCGGCACGGCATCTTTGTGATCACGGCTTGACAGTTTATCACTTGTTTCCTGAGAAACTCACAGAGCTGCTAACTACATGCGAATACTCACAGCTAAGTTACAGCAATTGATTGTCTATCAAGCAACAAGCGAGGTGATGACCTGCCAATGTCCCGAGTGGAAAAATGCAACAATCTGGAAAACAACAAACTCTCAGCCTCTCAAGAATAGCAGTTAGGGTTCATTGTCATGTCAACAGGTGGGTCAACAGTGGGAGCAGAACGGCCGGCAGACCGTTGTCCAGCAGGCACCAGCAGGCAGCTCTGAATGCTGTAGTCCGGCCCCGCCCACCCGACTGGGCGTCATGCCGTGGCTGCTGATGCTGTGCAGAACAATTGTAACTCAGAAAAAACCAGGGTCATTTATGGGCAAGAAGCCTGCCTTGATCCTGTTCTCTCGCCGGCAAGCCTCGTCGCCTTGTTGGCATACCTGTAGGGGGCAATGGAGGCAATGCAATCATTTCAGTGACAGGAGCAGGAACAGTGGGGTGGCAGCAGGGACGCCTGCAAAACAGCAGGTCAGCGCTGCCACTGCAGCCCAGAACCATGCGGCACACATTTCCATGCAAATAGACGAGTTGAAAACCAGTCATCAGCTTGTCCCAGTTCAGGCCCAGCTTCGTCGGGACGAGGCATGACATGGTGGAAGGGCAGGGCAAAAATGGACTGGGCAAGGCAACCTCAGCCAGGATAGGGCAACTCCAAGCCAAGCCTGGCCCAGAGCTTGGCAAGGCAACCAGCCATATCAAACCAAGCAGCCAGCCGGCCGAGGCAAGCCCACCCTCAGACTTCACTCACCACGCAGTCCCCACACGATGCCCTGCAAGTGCCCAGCGTGTGTGCCGCCCCCCGCATGAACCCCGGATTCCGGTCGCACTCGCCAGTTGCCGCCCAGCCGGGGCACCCAGGCTCCAAATCAACGCAGTCCTCTGGCACCGTGGCAGGCTGGGGCGGCAGCGGGCCTGACAGCAGCTCTGGGCGGAAGGGCTGGGTGTGGATCCAAAAAATGGCTGCAAGGAACGGGAGTGGGAGAGTAACAATAACATGTGGCTGCTGGGTTCAGGAGGACGTGTGTGCCATAGGCTGCAGGGGGCAGGCAGTAATCTGGGATTGGGTGGGGGAAAGGATGCATGAACGGCAGGAGAACGCGAGATGAAGGAGTGAAGTGCGTTTGGCCTGCCAAAGCAGCTGGTGCCTGATCTGCCCATGATATACTGCCATTCTGTGTGTTGGCCAGCAAAAGCAGAAGCTGCGAACTCAACAGTAACAAGCACAGACAAGCGAGAATGTAACCAGGCGGTGTCAAGAAAGGTCGACAAGGAAGCTTACCCACATACTTCACCCCGCCGATGACGGGGCAAGCAGCGTGCACGGCATGTTGGTCATGAGAGCGCCCATCAGGGTGCACAGAGTGGAAAAGGAGCGCGTCACCACGCTTGGGTTTTACAGAAACGCGGCCCTGCAGATCAAAGCACGGCAGTGGCAACGCGTGCGGTGGCTTGGCAAAGGCATAGGGGTAGGACACAGGCGGCAAGCGAGGATGGCGCGTGACAGCGCATTGCCGTCCAGGCACATAAGGGCATGCTCAGTTCAGAAGGGCAAGTAGGAGCAGGGAAGGGTGCCATAAGGATTTCAGACGACCTGCTGCTGCCCAACAAGCGCTGCAGGGCTACAGCATTTGGGACGTATGCTCCATGCCCAGTCCCGTGACGTTGAGTGCATGCCATGGCTGTTTTGCCTGGCAGCCAGGTAGCCAAAGCCATCCGGCCAGCCAGTGGCCTGCTGCCACTGCCGTCCTTGCCCGCCACCCAGCAACCCACCTGTGCGCAGGCTGAGAACGGGCCCTGTGTCTTGGCCAGCGAGGGATTAATCCATTCCGAGTTTGGAAAGGTGGTCTCGCCACCTGATTCCACGTCGTTGAGGTACAGCAGTACAGTTGCGGTACGAGGCGCCTCGTCATCCAGGCTGTCAAAGTGCTCCTGCAGGTGGCATAGCCAATAACCACAGCAGCTCAATCACGGTCGTTGATTGATGGTCCGGTTGATTTAAGGCTAACCCACAGCATGTGAATCTGTTCTTTTTAATTCAAAAAGGTTCCCCAAACATCGCGTCTGCCAAACAATCTTCCCCAACAACGTGGGCCTGTGTGAAGCAATGCAGAGGTGGTTGGTTCCCTACCTTGTACTCCTGTGAGGCGCCGTACCGCAGCACCTGCAGCAGTCGAAGACAATACAAGGGTGCGGATGTTTGCCTCGGTTTAGGATGGCAAACGGAACAAGAGGGGGAACCTTCACAGCAGCTATGGTTGCACTGTTTACAAACCCTTGAGAAGTTTAAAGCACGAATAGGTGCCGGTAATGGCAGCTTCCAACTGCAAGCTGCCAAGCGCGGGCCTGGTGAATCCCCTATCGGCCCAGCCTCACTGTCGGGTTGAACCCCACGGGCTGAGCCCCACCGCCTGGCTGGCTCACCTGCACATCCTCCTGATGGCTGACATTGTATTTTGTCCACAAGGCCACACGCTGCTGCAGCTGTGTCACAATCTCATCGTGGTGCCGCCTGTAAGTTAGGTGAGAGCGCAGGGAGAATAAGAAACGGCAGGCAAGCTGGAAGGGCGTAGCAACGGCCAGTGTCAGAGCGTGACTGCAGCACCGGCGCAAAAGAGGTTGGCGGATGATGCCGAATGCAGACAGCCAGCTTTTAAAGTAATAGAGACAGGACCAGTGAATTGGAAGTGCTGAGGCGGTTGGCAGCAAGACTGGGGGTTCACTGTGTAGGCGGTCAACTGCCACCCACCGAATGAACATGCCGTAAGAGGTGCGATAGCTATCAACCACGCTCTCGC
Organism: Ettlia oleoabundans; assembly: GCA_019693395.1. Classification (NCBI taxonomy): domain Eukaryota; kingdom Viridiplantae; phylum Chlorophyta; class Chlorophyceae; order Chlamydomonadales; genus Ettlia; species Ettlia oleoabundans. Next base: position 12,420 of record JAAMXP010005820.1, read on the forward strand.
CTTTAGCGCCCACCACCGTGCTGCGTCTTAGCTGCGGAATAGGGACGAGGTGTGGCGAATTACGGCAGGGTGTTGGGGCGGCGGCAAGGGAGGTATGCGTCTGCATGGCGGCATTAGTAGGGAGATCTGCAGGTCGTTGCACACACGCCCTGCTACAGGTGCCCTCTGCCACGCCCCCATCTAAACCCTTGGATTTTTAGTCCCCTTTTATGAGTGGGAACCCAACGACTAGTGCTTCCGAACCGGGGGCTCTGCTGGAAGCGGTAGGCGGCAAGAGAGACGTATCACATCGCATTAACCAGCTGCATGGAGGGGTGGTACCAACCTGCGGCTGTGCCAGCTTGATGATGTGATCGGTCTCCTCTTTGCTGGCAAAGTTATGCGCAAGGAAGGCGCGTGGGTACCAGGACACAGGCTCAAACCAAGGGTATGTTTCTGCCGCGTCTAGGCCGCCTGCAAAGCAGCGGTGGCAGCGGTGCCGCCAGCACGGGGCGGCAGTGTGGTGACGGAGGCGGGCGGCACGCAGATCATATATACCCAGCAAGTATCTGCAAACCTTGAACAGTCCATGCGAGAGCTTACCTGCGCGGCTGGCCGCCAGGGCCAAGAACCAAGATACCATGGCCCATCCTCTTCTCGGCATGTGCATCTACTTCACAACCGTATGTTTAGCCACTGCAACGCACAGAATGCGGCCGCGAAAGAGGGGTTAGGTGCCTGTTTCCGTGGCCTTGACATGCGTAGCATGGCTCCCTTTTTACGTGTTTTCAATGCCGTCAGATGCATTGGCGCATGCTGATTCGGTTTCAGCATTTTCTTGCCGACACCTGGCCGTGCCCTCCCATACTTGGCACACTCCCCATCTTTGTTGTTCATTTCAGCTCCTCCGAGACACACACAGGCGTACATTAGACGAACGTTATTTGCATCAAGCGGTGCGCAGTCCAGGCAGTCTTCACGGTTGCACGGCCAGTCCTTGCAGCCATAATGCCGGCCACCAAGCAAAAGTAAGTGCCTTGCGCTTGTTAACCCGCCTGAGTCAACCCAATAGGCACTGCAGGAAGCGATTGTGACCTGCCGCTGATTGCCGCTCTACAGCTGCGTGCTGTTTTGGCGCCTTACTCCTCAACCTACATCTAAATGCTGGCAACACGCGCTCGCCATGGCACTGCTGGCTGCAGGAAGACACGAAGGACACAGCACCTTGACTCAAGCAGCAGCTCTGGCAGCAATGCGCTGGGGCTAGTAGCAGTGTTGGCGGCAGCTGCAGTGGGGTGGTGGTGGTGGCGGCGGCGGCAGCCCGCTGGCGACAAGCCTGGCAGCCGCAGCAGCTTCAAGTTTCCTCCCGCCCAGCAGCAAAGCGGCAGCAGCGCGCCACGCAGCAAGGCTTCGAACAACAAGAAGAACAAGGCGCGGAGAAAAGAAGAAAAGGCTCGACGTGCTGAGAAGCGGGAGAAGTGAGTTGCAATGATGAGATTTCATGCCATCTATGCCTCCTTCTGCTGTTACTGAGCTCTCAACTTCAGATTTACACCTTTACCCTGCCGAACATCTGCTTCCGGCACGCTACAAGCACTGTTGCGCCTCCGCATGTCCACTGGCGCCAATGCTTGCCCGCCGCCTTTCAAGGGTTCCCTCGGTTGTGCTGCAGGGCGCTGGATGGTCCCAAGCAGGCAGGCAAGGACGACGACCAGCCGCAGTCAACGGCCGTCATCAACTACACCTATTTCGATTCGGCTCGCAAGGACAGCCTGTTGCCGGCAGCTCAGAAGCGGCCCACTCTGAGCGCTGCAGACGCGGTTAAGATGCAGCAGGACGCGGCCTCTGGCAGCGGCAGCGGTGGCAGCAAGAAGTAGCACTTCCAGCAAATTCCTAGCTAAGGCCTGCTGCAGCGTTCATATCTTGAGTGCTCAATGCGAGTGAGCAACCCTGCGCCTTTTCTTCCTGTCAGTTTTAATCATCTTTGTTTGTTTTGTCACCGACACCTCCCCGGTGAACTGTTCTCCTTCACAAACTTTCTTGACTGCTCTTGATGACCCCATGGTGTGATCATTCAACTTTTGAGGATGCCATGCACTTTCTGTGACGTCTTGGTCATGTTGGATCAGCACTCCCGAGTTGATCAGTCGAGAAAGTTGTGCTGAGGCACGTGCACTGACCCGTGATGCTTTGACATTCTCAGTGATGGGGAGTGATGTGGGTTGGCAGAGCTCAGTGTTCATGTCAGTCTGTGCCTGATTTACACGTACACAAGCTTTGGTCTGCAGCATCTGGATTTACAATTTGTTGGTGTGTTGGTTGATCAAACATAAAACGAACAGGCAGAGATGGTTGAAATGGATGTTGGACAAGATGAGAAACATTGAGGAAATAAAGTTTACATCAAGCGGCTTGCATCTACAGCACTTTGGTAAGAACCTCCAGCAGAGTCTTGCGTAAAGGGAGGCGTTACCTGCTGGTGATCCATTCAATCATGCAACACAAGAGAAGAAAGTATCATGGTGCTATGGTACATGACATGCAGCGGATGGGGATCTATTGAACATACATGCAAGTACCCTGATCCGCCAAAGCAGGTACACCGCAAACCAACAGATTGATGCTTAGATGCGAATGGCTGGCTGAGATCGCTGCCCTTTAAACCCAATATTTTGGTACAAAACAACCTAGGTCAACTACCAGAATGCCTGCATGAGCTGCCTAGCTGTGCCCGTTCTGCTGCTGCTGCTGCTGCGCGGGTGGTGGCTCTTCGCCGCCAACTGCCATATGCCCGCCACCTGGCTGGCCAGCTTTGCTGCTGGCATCAGGTGCAGGACCTTCCCCAGCCGCTGCCTGTGTTGGCCTCCAACTAGGATTAAAGTGGCTCTTCAGGCCCACCCAGCACTGATAGTAGTTGCGGTCTGCATGCCCGGGTGGATGCACCACAACAAAACTATCAGGGGGAGCCCAACTTCTGAGACAAAGGCAGGACAAAATTGCCATGCGCAACCGCAGTCAGCCATCGACAGCAGCTCCAGCCTGCCAGCCAGCACTAGTGACTCAAAAGGGGAAGGCAGAAACCAGCTTGCCCCGGCAACACTCGCACCAATGTTTGGCGCGCCCACAGCATGGGCGGTCAGGCGCGGGGTGTAATATGTCTCAAACATGAAGGCAAGAGTGTCCCTGCGTTGCAAATAGCAAGGTTGAAGTAGTCCGTTGGTGTTCCCATCGGGAACACAATCAAGCCGCTAAAAGTGCGAGATGTGAGGTATCATGCCACTACTGCAGCCGGGCAACAATCGTGCTTCGGCATGACAGCACTACAGCTATATAAACACAGCAGCTCGTTGTTTGTATGCCGCCTTGCAAGCACAAAGCAGAGCGGCTGTCGTGGGCATGCAGCAGCTGCAGTCTGCACACTTGAGGGTACAACTGGCCCAGTACCGCCTGCCCACGAGGGATCGACGGGGCAGAGTTGACAAGGTAGGGTTAATACAATGTTGGCGTTGACGACAAGGGCTGGTGGGGGTGCTGTTCTCACTTGGGGAGGTGGCCGATCTGCTCAGCTTCAGGGGCGGTGGCTCCCTCAAAAGTCCTGGTGTCAGGCCCGTGCGGCGTCATGCACGAGTGCAAGCTCGCGCCCCCTGCAGCCAGATGGGGAAATAGCTTAAGGGTGCAATGAAGCTCTGCAAAACAAAGGCTGTGTGGAATACGTTGGACAACACCTTGTAAGATGCACGCTAGCATAGCAGGTGTGCTTCATGTAGGCACGTGAACTAGGCAGCGTGGTGCTGGCAATGGGGCAAGTTGGGGAACATGTGCATGCATGCGGGTGGGTGTGGGTCGGTGTGTGTGTAAAGAGCTTGGGGTTGGGGTTGGCTGGGTCGATTGGTGTAAGGAAAGCATGATGTTCTGACCTGGCAGGAAGCCGTCAGCTTTTGCGTCGTACACTCCACGTATGAGGCCCATGAACTCCGACATCACGTTCCTGCACGTACCAATGACTGTGCCAGTCACTAAAGCAGGGTAGGTTGTCTGTAAGTGGATGGTTTATTCTGCAAGAGAACCCCCATTCCTGGGAAGTTTATGGTGTCCGTAATGGCGTTTATGTTGTTGCAGTTGGCTTATAAGCCAGCCAATACTCCAGCGAAGCGAAGAAGAAGAGGGGCAGTACATATGAGCAGGCCCCCATCCAGCCTGAAATTCCTGCTGCCCTTCTGTCCAGCCAGCTGCAGCACCCACCTGTGGTAGTAGGGTGGCCGGAAGGTGTGCTGCGCCACAGTCCAGCGTGGCGGGAAAATGACAAAGTCAGCCACAGCGGTGCCTACAATGGTCAAGCAAGGGTATTGAGGTGTGCCATTGTTGCTGTATGACGAGAGCATGATTGATTAATGGCATGGGGGGCAATCGTTACTACAGCTCCTTTGTGCTGCACAGCGAGAGCCAGCATGCCGGCAGCAGAAGCAAAGTTTGACTCCATCCCTGCTGACGTGCGTGCCTCAGGGGCTGCATACCCCGTCAAACCATGAACCCATCAGGCAGCGTACCGGGAACAGGCGAGGGCGCAGTGAGCACTGTGAAGATGGAGGGGTCAGGGTGGTCGAAGCTCACCGCGTTCACTGCAGACGAAGGGCAGACGGAGGCGATCTATGAAGTGATGGAGATAGCAGCTGCGGTTCAGCAGGAACGTTAGTCTTCTTCACCATCTGTTGGAGCTGAAGACATGCAAGCTGGCATAAACCTACATCTGCCCACCTAAACCTAACTCTTTGCCCAACACCAACCGCCCAGCGGTCGATGTGAACTGCCTAACCCAACTGCCTAAACGAGGGCCTAATCCAAGGCATTGACTGCCACAAAACCAACATCTAAAGCCCGTGTCATGCATTCGGCACACAACAGCTGCACCAAGACAAAACTTGCCTGGACAGAACTTTGCAAGGTCGTACTTGTAAGGTGCGTAGTTGCCGTGCCAGGCCACCACATTGAACGGCGAGAAGGACTGGGCGGCTGCAAGGAGCAAACGTGCACGGCATTGGAGATCAGAAAGTGGTTGCAAAATCCATGGTGTGCATTTTGCGCCAGCGAGGTTGGAGGCATTACAAGACAAACAGCCCCCCCCAACCCCCCAC
>JAAMXP010005821.1:0-10990 GCA_019693395.1 Ettlia oleoabundans
CGCAGGATCAGGTGTTGAAAGGCAAGTATTCTGGCGCTCCTACGTGCAACAGCTCGCAGGGTAGGGACAACCCAACAGCAGCGTGATCCAGCATTGCCAGACCCAACAACAAGTGGAGTCCACTCACAAGAATGGGCGTGCCAGCTGATCGGCCTACTAGTGCGCCTGGCGGTGGCCCATGCGCCCCTGCTGGTAGCCCGTGGGCTCCTGATGAGACTCCATGTGCCCATGCTGGTGACCCACTGAAGCCTGGCGTTCCTGCCTGCAGCAGCACGCTAGCAAAATCACTCATCAGACATGCAGTACCCAACCAAGCGCCGCATCGGTGAGGCTTGCAGCTTCAACAGCGGTTAAAGTCAGTGAGCTCTCAAGTAAGCAAGTAGTCAGGTGAATGGCAAACGGCGATAGCATACAACGGCAGTACCCCTCCCCTTTACGCGGCATACCTGTCAATTCAGTCACAGATCTTCACCAGCATGTCACCATTCTGCTCCACCCTGTGCCAAATCTGCTCCAACATGCGCTGGCAGTTGAGCAGCTCAGCATTGTTCTCTGCAGTTGTTGCTAATGAGCCGCAGCAGCCGATGCCTGCTCCTCCTGCAGAATCACACACTAGGAACAAGTAGAGATTAACACAGAAGGACGGTGCTCGGGAGTCCATGCTGCTACCACGTAGAATGCCGGCAGAGAGAGCCTGTCGTTAGCCCCAAACCCACCCAATAATAGCTATTGTAAGCAGAGCCATCAGGTGACATTGCATTCTCCGCCTGTGCCACCTGCAATGAATGGCCACATCAACACTAGATGAATGAGGTACACAAGTACAAGTTAAATATAAAAGCCAGATTGCAAGTTCATTTATGATAGGGGCTTGCGATTACCGCGAAAACAAGGACTTTGTGATCCACAACAACCTGTGCCCCCATAGTTGGTGGCAATTCCCTGCATCCATCACTGCCCTGCCACCCTGTTGGCAACTGCCGGCCACATCATCCGCCCAGCACAATGGTCTCCTGTTTCTGGCGCTTAAAACCCTGCTGAAGCATGCATGGCATGCATGAATCACACCCGCTTTGCCCCAGCCAATCGACATGGGCCCTACATGGGCACCGTGAAGGTGCGGACCAAGCAAAGCGGCTTGAGTGTCGTTACAAGTAGCATTAACCTGTAGCTGCAGCTTCTGGCCGGTGCGCCCCATTAAGTAGCCCCAGTTCTTAAGCGCCACTGCAGGGGAGGCAGAGTGGGAGAGCAGGACAGGATTATCACACGTCAGTGTCAGCCAATGTGCTAATGAGAACAGTTATCGAACAACCTATGGCTCCGGGACAACAACTGTGAACACAAGCACCAGCATGCTGCAGCAGAGTGGACAGCAAACACATCGTCCGTCACCTCTGCCTTGCCCCTTGAATGCACGCTGGTATTGCAGTAGCCCTTGCTCCTCGACACTCACGTTCCATAACCCGGGCGGAGGTGCGCTGCATATTGGTGAAGCCAGGATACTTGACGGCAGCCACTTGCTAGGCCACTGCGTTGACGGTGGCGATCTTGGCAATAATGTTGGAAAACATGGGCTCCACCAAGCTTGCTTGGTGCTGCAGAGGCGACATGCCGGCGCCGCCACTAGGGGCTGCCACCAATTTGGGCAGTGACAGCTTGCCAGCCGCTTGGTGATGTCGCCCAGCTGGGTGTAGGGCACAAGAACCTTGAGCATGTCCACTGTCTTCAGGCTTCCTGCAGGAAGCGCAAGCTAAGCCCAGTGAGGGAAACAGTTCGTGAGGGCCTGCAAGCCAGGAGCAGCAGGCACGAGAGCGGAGCCATGCGCTGGAACAAGCTGGGAACAAGCTGGGATGCTGTCCTGCCAACCTTCCACTTGCAGCAACTCTCACTCATGGGGTTTGCCAGACCAGCCCAGAGCTGTCCTTGGTGACAAGCATGTTGTCACACTCCAGCACATCTCTCAGCTGCTTGCTCTCCATTGGGCACTTGTTCATGATGCTAGAGAACATGCCCAGCGAGTCGGTCAAGGCCTCAAACATGCTGTCCTGGGAAAGAACTGCAGGGCACCCAACAGGCAATAAGAAAGTGTAAACTACCCACAGCGGTGGCAGCAGTGAAGCACACCCAAAAATGTTGCTGCATTACAGCCAACTTCCTTCATTTGATAACCTGCTGCCTAAGGCTGCAATCCTACGCTAAGGCAGGTGCTCACCCTCTATGTCTGCGTTGTAGTTTGTGCCGTCGTCACGACAATCCATTGCTTCAATGCCGACCTGCAGCTCTGCAGCATGGCACGTGATGCTGCAGTACTCGTAGGATATCAGCTGCAAGCGGGCAGGCAGGCAGCGAGCGGGCAGATGATGGAGAGCAGTCGCGTAACACTTGGGGCACGAAAGCTGGCCAGTTGCATGGTGGGTTGCAGGTCTGCTCTCCAACGGGCAGGCTGCAAACGCACAGCCGCGTAATGGCAAAGCACCCATAAAACAGCCTTGTGAATGCAGGCCTGGGCAAGCCTGCCCAGGGTGCACTGCTAGGTTCAGGAGGGCAACGAGCCATGGGTTGCGGCCAGCAGCCAGCACCCAGCTTGTCCCCAGCAGCACCCACCAAGGCCGGTGTCACGCCAGTGCATTAGAGCAGTTTGTCCAGGTGGCGGCCTAGCTTCTGGGCGTTGTCGCCTCCCCTGTTTAGTGCGGCGACTTCGGTGGAGATGATGGGCACGGCGTATTCGAGAATAGGCCTGCAAAGAGCCAGCTGCTCGGGTGGCAGGGCAGCCAGTTTCTGCATGAGGTACTTGACGCTGTCATTGCTCGGCCCCTTCTTGGAGCTTAGGCACTTGAGCCAGCCGTTGATGTTGTTGCTGATGTCGGACGTGAGGTTGTGCAGAGTGGATGCATACGACTTGGTCTGCATGCAGGGCAAAGGGAAGGCACAAAGCGCCAGTACCCACATTGCTTGATGGTTGTGGGCAGCATCAGGGTACTGCTACAGGCATACAGGCAACATACATCAGCATCAAGGCGGGAGCCTGGGTCAGGACTAGCAAGGCCGGCCAGCGGTCAAATGTGGTTGGGACGCAGCCGCCATCCCACGACGCTGCCCAGCCGCCGCTTTGACGTACCTCTTGCAGCGCCAGCACGGTCTCGGTACCAGCGACCAGCACAGGGCATAGCTCTGGCTCGCGTGGGTCGTGGTCGGGCTGGATCACATCGTGCTGTGGCTGGTAGGCCCTCTGACCGCCGTCCTTCGTGAATAGCATGCTGCTGCCACCAACACTGCGACAAAGGCTGAGCTGAGCACTGCATCAGGGAAGGAAGATGGCACCGCTTGCGCACCGCCACGTGGCATACACGGGGGCGGGGGTGCCAATGCATGCATGTCGTCCTTCCACTGCTGGGTACCCGAAGCACCATCTCTTTGATAAGAATTCGCTACCTTCGCTTGCATTAGTATTTTGGGTGCTGTCCACGGGCGTTGCTTACAGTGGAACATCTGTTTGCGAAGGTACGGTCTGCAACCAATCGGCGCGATCATTGAACATGCGCGATCCATCAGGCGACTATGCAATGATATCAGCCCACCAGTAACCCGACCCGCCACCCGCCGCTTGCGCCGCCGTCGCCGCACTTCCCGCAGCCACCTCGCCTCGTTCCACATGGTACAGCCGGGCGTGGAGTTGCAGGAGGGAGCGTGCTATGCAGAGGTCACTCCAGAGCCCTTAGACCAGGCTAAATACGTCGCGTCAGTTTCCGATCCGGCAGCGGGTGCCATTGCGACGTTCATCGGCGTTACGCGCAACAGCTTTCAGGGCAAGCCTACAGAGCGGCTGGAATATGAAGCATATGTGCCCATGGCCGCCAAAAAACTGCTGGTGAGGAAGTGAAATCCTGTAAGCAGTCAATGCTGAAAGCTGCTGGTCAGATACTGCCGCCAGGGAAAAGGTGCTGATATTGTGGGGCGGACGACATGCATGTCGGGGCAGCCTAATTGGCAGCAGCCGATTTCACCACGCCGTGTGTAGCTGCCATGCTGAGGGTTAGCAGCTGCTGGGCGGGCAGATCAAAGAGGCGGATGGGAGACCCGGCTGCGAAGGGTACTGCCAGGCCTGCAGCAGTATCTCCCAGTCCGCTATTCAGCATCTCGCCCCTTCTCAGCCGGCCTGGTCAAGCAGCACATGCACTAAGGGGCGTCTCCTTTGTGCTTTTCTTTAAAAGTGCCTCATACCACTTGCCGCAATCTTGTCTTTGGTGTGAGTATCTTGTGAGCGCCATACCAACAGACACCCTGTCTACCAGCCTTCTTTCTTTCCCTGCAGGAGCTGTGCCAGGAAGCTTGCTCCAAGTGGCAGCTGTGCAAGATGGCAGTAGCGCACCGCACAGGCACTGTGCTTGTGGGGGAGGCCAGCGTCATCATAGCGGTGTCCTCGGCACACAGGCGGGAAGCACTGGAGGTGAGGAAGAATTGCTGTTTTGGGGGGCGAAGTTCTCCTAATTTTATTTCTTCTCATTTTCAGTTAGTGTTGTTGTGGTTGCGGATGGGCGTGGTGGAGTTGAACTACTGCCGCATCACCACGTTTTCAAAGGAACCTGCGGTGGCAGCAGCAGTAGCAGCAGCATTCTTCGCCACAGAGCTTACACTACATTGCGTGTACAGCGAGCGCCCGGCTTGTGCACTGTCTGAATGAACACGCCAGCATATGCATGGCCTGTTGCCACGGCTTGCTTGCTGCTGTGAAACTCCTGCTCTGGCTGTTATACTGTTGAATATTGGGCTATGCACGCATAACACTATCTTGTTACACTTGCAAGCCGTAGTTGCTCCTAATGCGTCCCTGCCCTGATGTCACTGCCTTCCTTTGGCCGGTCACTGCCTGCCAGCCGCGCTCATTGCCTGGCTTCCACCGCCCCTGCCGCCGCTGCAGGTCTGCCGGTGGGCGTCAGGCTGACCCAACGCCAAATGTGCCTCTACTGTCCATAATCCCCTTGCGCAGCCTCAGTTACTCTCTTTGCCCATTATGGGCCCCGCACTTGCTCCCTTGCTACCCTGTAACCCTCCCTCCCCCTTCCTTCCTGCCATCCATCCATCCACCCATCCTTCCTTCCCCTGGTGCTTGCCTCTGCAGCCCTGCCACTGGGCCATAGACGAGCTCAAGCCACATTCCTCTGCCATCCACTCACACCCTCACTGCCCCTTCCCAAAGCCGCCACAGCTATTCCCTCCTGCCACTACTGCTGCAGCGATCCCACTGCTGCAGGCCTGCCGTCCCTTCCCGCTGCTACTGCTCCCATTTTGCCTTGAACGCCCCTGCCACCGCTGCTGGCCTGCCATCCCTTCACTTCCCAAACCACTGTTGCTCCTGATTTTGCTCCTACCACCCCTTCGCCGCTGCAGGCCTGTCACTGGGCCATAGACGAGCTCAAGGCCACGGTGCCCATCTGGAAGAAAGAGTTCTTCCAGGGCGGCGAGGTGTGGAAAGAAAACGAGGAGTGGCGGCAGCAGCAGCGGGCGGCGCGGCGGGCGGCAGATGCTGCTAGTGGTGCGACGTAGCAGTGAAGGCAGGAATCATTCCGCAAGCAGCAGAGCTGGAAGCTGAGGAGTCACCGCGGGTGGATGGTGTGGGGGCGGCAGCAGGAACGGCGGGGGCAGCAATCCCGCAAGCGGCAGCAGCGGGAAGCTGAGGAGTCACCACGGGCGGCTGGAGCTGCTGGCGTGGCTGCGGCGACGGCAAGCGCGGGAGCAGCCGAGCAACGACCAACCAACTGATGCCTTAATCTGAAGAGGCTGGGGCTAGATTAGGTGCATCGCCCCCTTGCTGTGGTTTGGCTGTATTGCACTTCTATTTGGCACTTCTATTGACCTGTCCTATCGTCTCCCCTGAATTGAACACTGACGCAAACTCCATGCACCCGGCAGACCTGTCCTGCTGGCTCTTCCAGTACCCTTGATCAGGTACTGCTGCGCTGGTTGTACCTCAGCTGATAACTTGCTGGAGGAGCCCCTGTGGAAGTGTCCTGTAAGTAATATGGACTACTCCACAGAGGTTGCAGGCGGTCTGGTAGCGCTGTGGCCCATGGGGCACGCCAGTGGGCTTTGCTGGAGTGGGGGCCCAGGTGGTAAATCGGTTGGTTGTTGGGTGCTGGCAGCCGTGCAAACGCCCAGGTATGGCAACACTGGATCGCTGCGCCCGCCAGAATCCTCAACCAGTGCGTGCAGCAGTAGGAAGGTTTCAATCAACCACAGCTGCTGTCAACCACTGTCAACCACCGCAGCCCAGCTAGGCAACGGAGGAGAACGGTTGCAAGTGTTGCCTTGCTCTCCTCAAAGCGCTCGATTACAGGTAGGAACCAGTACAACTGTCTGGTAAACTGCAGATACCATAACGACTTGAACTAGCGGAAGGAGGGTTGACTAGCAAGGATGGCGGGGTGTGCAGAGGCGCTCGCTTGTGTGTGTAGGTGCAAGACAAGGTAAAGCAAGTGCCCGCCTTGAGGTTTGATAAACGTTATAGGCGGGCCTGCCCTACCGCCTGCCTGCCGAAGGAGAAGGGCGGGGCAGGAATGCTGCGCTCGTGGCAGTTGCAGGGTCATGCGTTGGGTGGGCGTCAGGCAATGCAGAACAAGACGGACGTAAACAGGCGGGAAAAGGGAGAGATGCTAGTAGAGAATGTTGAGGCGGGCCAGAAAAACCATGGCTGCACGCGGCATGAAGGGAGGGGGTGAAAACAGCATGAACTGCTCCCTTCACGATAAGCAGGCAGCTGCCAGTGGCAGTGGCGGGAGCAGAATGCGGTACGCACGTATCGCTGGCCAACAAATCCCTGCACTGCTGCTGCTGGCGAAACCACGCTGCTGGTGGAGTTGCGCCGTCGCTTTCAGGGAGACAGAACAAAGGTTCAGGTGCTGGCTGCCGGGGCCGTGCCGTGCCACTGTGGGTGCTGCACCGCCACCCCTTTCTCAGAGGTTAGGGCAAGCTGGATGCTGCAGTAACACCTTCCTCACCCTTCTCAGAGGTTGAGGTGCTTGCGGATGGCCTCTGTTGCGAGCGCCGCCGCCGTGGTGCCCTGCTTGTCCGCCGCCGCCTCCAGAGCTGCATACACGTCCTCCGCAATGCCCACCTGCACGTGGGCCGCCTTGATGGGAGGGGCAGCAGAAACTCAGCTTTGAGCTACCATAGAGCTTAACTTTTAGCTTAATTGGAGTTTTTACTTAAATTATATTTTAATATAGTTAACTATATGAGTATGGTTATAGCTTGAATTGTCTTGCAGAGAAGCGATACACAGCCAATGCACACCCGCTTTAGAGACAGACCAGCCAGTCAACTGCTGCAAAGCCACCCACTGACCACCGCCACCACCACTACACACGCACCACACCACCACCCCCAGCGCACACCTTGGGCAGCTGATCCGCCTGAGCAGCAGAGATGTAAGAGGCCTGGTACTCCCTGATTGCATCAAAGCCCACACGGGCCGCAAAGTCGCCGAGGCTCTCCTGTGGCCCCCGCCGCTGCGCCTTGAGCATCGCAAAGATGGGCTCAAGGAAGGTCTCAAAGTCCTGCCAGGTGTGTGTGGGGGGTGGGGGGTGGGGCGGCAATTGCAGTGTCAATATTTGCCATGAAACTTCACCATAACAATGCCTGACAAACGTATTTGTTTCCACATTGTTGTTGTTGTAAACCCCAAATGCACTGCGAGCAGTGCCCGCCTTCATCCCATTCCCTCTTTCCTGTTGTTGTTCTGCAACGCCCACCACCCCACCGACCCACCCAAACCACGAACCAGGAAGCACTCACCTTGGCCTTCACGCAAGCAAAGCCCACAATAATCCCCCCAAAGCAGGCAAGCAAGCAAGCAAACAGGCACCCACCTTGACCTTCACGCGCTCTGCAAATGGCTCTGCCAGCCGCGTGGCGTTGAGCGAGCCGCCCAGCCAAATTTGGTAGGAGTTGGGGCCATCACCCACAAACCCAAGCTCAGCCATGTAAGGCCTCGCGCAGCCGTTGGGGCAGCCTGCACAGGGGTACGAAGTGTGTGTGGGGTGTGGGGTGGGTTGTGAAAGGTTGGTTGGCTCGCCACGGTGACAGTGACGGAGAGGCGGGTGCATGAGGTCTTCATCCACCCCTGCAGCTGGCTTCCGACTGGCTTCCCACCCTCGTATATGATAGCTAGCCCCACCCAGCCATACGCAACTCCACCAAACATTTGGAAACAGAGACTATCAGATAGTGCTCGCCTGTGGCCCGCACCACCTACTTCTCGTCTTTGCGGAAACCCAGGCCAGGGAGGACCACCCTAACTGCTTTCACCCCTCAACAACGTAGGATTCCAGCACCAACCCACCTGTGGCCCGCACCACAAACTTCTCGTCCTTGCTGAAGCCCAGCCTGTCCAGCAGCCCCCTGATGCGAGCGTTGAAGTCAGGCAGCGCCCGCTCCGCCTCCGCGATGGCCAGGCCACACAGCGGAAGCGCGGGGCAGCCCATGGATAGCGCCTCAATCTGATCCCACTCCAGCACGTCACGCACACCAGCAGCCTGCAGCAGAGGATGGATGGGGCGGAGGAGGTTCTGGATGGGTGGTGGGAGCCCTTGTGTTGGTTTAGGGATGCGGGAGGGCATAACTTGAGCAAGGGTTGAGAGCAACGAAGGAGGCAGCTGGTTCCCATGGTTGAATTGCTCATGATTCAATTGAAACTGGAAGGCCAGGATGATGCTGCGGGACGCACCCAGACGGGCGCGTGCAAGGTGTGCAGCAGGTGTGTCATATGGGAGGGGGGAGTGGAAAACCCGGGAACTGCAGGCGGACGTGGGAGCCTGGGCCGACGTGTGCAGAAGGTGTGCAGCAGGCGTGTCATGTGAGAGGGAGAAGTGGAAAACCAGGGAACTGCAGGCGGACGCGAAAACCCAGACTGGCAGCAAGAAAGGGTGCAGCAATGTGTGCCATGTGGGAGGGAGGAGGGAGTGCATCGCAGGCGGTTGAGTTGAAAAACGGGTCACAGCATGCGGATTGGGTGCTTGACGGTAGATGTGCATCATGAAGAGCGCATGCAGCGCAGCGCGCCTCAGCTTGGCGTGTGGGGTGGGGCCTCAGGTTAACGAGATTCCTTTGGTGCTTTGATCGTCAGTTTGAGGTCGGATGGTACGGACAAACACGGCGCTCATCATCAGCCCCTGGTTATTGTTCAGTTTTGTGCGAACGCATGCAGCATGTTCAAGGACGATTATAAGAGGAAGGAAAGGGCAGGCTGAGGCAGGCCCCCAGCAATTGTAAAGTTTGAGGTGACAAAGGCAGGCTTGCAATATGGATCAATTCGCACTGAAGACGACGGGTCGTTTTTGCCAAAAATTTTCAGCGGTAAGCCCAAAGATGCTTTGCGGAACATAAGTCACGGCGGAAAAACAGGGTGACCAAGATGACCCCAAATAGGAGAGGCTGTCCAGACGAACAAGGTTTGCGATAGTGGCGTCAACTACCCAGCCAACAGAGGGCAATGAATGTAAGGTACCTGTTTGCGAGAGCTGTGAGATACACAGCTAGGCGTGGGACGCCACCCAAGCATAAGCAGCTGGGCGTGCAGCAGCGTGTGCAGCAGCAAACAGTAATGGATGAAAGACAACAAAGGGTTATCCACTTGGCATGCGTGGGCATAGGGGGTGGAGCCTCAGGTTAACGAGATTCCTTTGGTGTTTCAATCGTCAGTGTGAAGTCAGATGGTACGGACAAACACAGTGCTCATCACCAGCCCCACCCCGTTGGGCAGCAGCAGCTGCAGGTTTGCTTAATTATGATTCCAGTGCAACAAACTTGTTAAACGCGACAGGCGCTACCAGCCATAAAGGCTGTGCGCAACAATGCACCAAGCTGTGATCAAAATGCAACAGTGTGTTGACGTGCAGGATGCATCAGAACAAGGATTGCAGGGCGTGCAATATGCAACTTGCAGGCCTGGTTACAGACAAACAGACACAACGTAGAAGAATAGAGTTCAACAAGTGTTATGAAGTCTGAAAAAGTGCGCCAGCCAGGATACCTAACATTATTTTGACCAGCAAGCCTTTACGGGCTTCCTGGGCTTAATACTACAGGGAAGGCTGTCCTTGGTCTTTCTACGGGCGAGCACAAAGCGCTCGGCGACTTGCGCCCACCAGCCCACTTGCTTCACACCTATTGCCCCAGCACCCACCTTAAGTGTTGACAGTATGTCGTCCTTCCAAGACGGGTTGATATCGCGCAGGATGAGGTTCTGGTTGGGGGTGATGCTCACGGGCAGCTCGTACCTGCAGGCAGTACAGCACATCAAGTGCCAGGTCAGCATAGCATGCGGCGATACTGTCCCGACCCGAGCGGGGAGAAGCCCGGGGAGCAAGCAAATCTGACAAACAGGGGGGTAGCAATGTGCCAGAAAGTCAGCATGAGATGCGCCAGCTCAGATCATGCCAGCTCAGCACCCGCCAAACAAAGCACCTACACATCCAGCACCCTGGTACCGCATACAAGCAGTACATGTAGTACATGCAGTACGGGATGTTCACAGACGAACGATGACATTCAGCGCCTGTTTACCGGATAACCACACACAGGCAGACACAAACGCCGCTCACCGCTCGATCACGTTGCGCAGCGCTTTCTTGGCCTCACCCTTCACCCGCCCATTCTGCAACAAGGAAAAGGCATGAGGAAGAAGCGGAACAACGCTTGACGGGTGACAAGCAAGCATATCCCGATTGCTGTTCAGACCTACTTTGCACCAATGCCCCCGCATGCCAGCTTGCCGGTTACAAGACCATTCCCATTACCGACCAAGACCACTACCATTGTCCGCAAACTCCGCAAAACAAGAGTAGACAGCAACGATACAAACTAGAAGTGCACGGTACAACAAACACCCTCACGCACCTGCACTTATATACCAACCCGATGCCAGCTTAACCCGGACTCTTGCACCCTTAGCCCAACACAAGAAAACGGTAAAATCCTTAGCGCTTGCCGCCGC
>JAAMXP010005863.1:0-22735 GCA_019693395.1 Ettlia oleoabundans
CCCCCCCGCCGTGCCATGTTGCCAAGCGTTGCTGCTGTAAAATCAATGCCCTTGTTTTGAAACCATCAGAACCCCAACCTGCCCCCGATTGTTCCTTGATCTCTCTGGTGCCAGATGTAGATTGCATGCATAGTCCCCCTTTGGCTTGTCTTCTGCTAATGAAGCGGCACGTCCCACGTCATGCACGCCACTTGAACCTGGTCGGAGCCAGACAATGTCTAGGCCTCCTGCCCCGCCATTGCGGTTTTTATGTACTATTGCAACCGCTGGTTGCCGTTCCCATTTTGAACCACCTGTACAGCCCTCGAACCCTGCCCTTACCTCCCCTTAGTGTAAGCTTCCTTCTCCCTAACTAAATTAAGCGGAAAATGTGTATCACAACCTGCGTTAACTAGCGTGAGTGTTTCTGAGTCGCCACACCTCAGCCAGAGGTGATAGCTAGTGCTGGAAGTTGGGCGGGTACCATGATGGCTGCAGCCGGGACCAATGATCCTTTCCCACCTGGGCTGCTCCTGTGTCCATTTTCTGTCGGTTCTTGCTGTGTCAAGCAATTACTCGATGTTGATGACAAGCACCATAACTAACATCTCTAACCTATAATCGGCGGAAAAACAACTGGGGGCCGCATGGGAGTGCTGCAACATGCATTAAGTTGATATCAAATGCCCAGCTCCTCTAACAGCGCCGTGTGCTGCCTTACTGAGACCAAGGTGTTGGCGGTGATAGCACCGCTGGCAGCCACCGCCGGCAGACCAATACCTGCATGTGGGTGGATCCATGGCCCACGAGCGTGTGAAGAGCTAGCAACAGCGGTCTTATAAATGGTGCACAGTCTGTTCAAGTGCCTCTTAGACATAGTAGCAGAACGCAAGCAATCAAAATAAGCCCACAGCTGTGAGTTGCAATCATGGTGGAAAGTCACGTATTCGGGTAGCACGGCACGACCCCAGCCAAACACCTGGGAAAGCAAAGTCGCCACAGCAGTACAGCCCGTCGATGGGGGTGGCAGGCCAAGGGAACAGCCCTTCTCCCGCCACAATGCCTGCGCACACATGCAGCAGCAGCTCGGCAAGAAGCAAGAAGCGTCAGGAAGTGCATGCCAAGGCAGCCGTAATTATGCAACAAACAGGCTGTTCCCAAACATTCCTGCCAGGTGATGCTGATGTCAACACAGCATTGAGGGTGCCGCCCCCGCTAGCCAGCGCTGAGCGTTGGTTGACGCACCTGGGCCGTAGGTGCCTCTGTGTCGCCGCAGGAAGCGCTCGTGTGTGAGGGGTGTGCCCACCAGCTCCACCTCCACACGCGAGTCAATGTCGGGGATCAGCTTCCGCACAGCTGCACAGATGACACACAAGGAGGGTGGTTTGTCTCATGCTTGCCCAGCTGGCGGCACCTTGGAGGCCACATTCAATACAGCCACACAGCTGGGCAGAAGGAAGACGGCTTTCACCATGCTGCAAAGCTTCGGCAGCAGCAAGACTGCACCGAGACGGACCCAGGAAGGCAGGCAAGCAAACAGGCAGATCAGGAACGCCTGACGCTGACTGCTTCCCACTCAGCCCAAAGTTAGGGTGATGGGTCCGCATGTGACAGCAAGAAGAGGATGGAACTGTCGCAGGCAAGCCCACATGAGCAGCAGCCACTGTTGAATCAAAATCGGGCCCAACGGGATGCAGTTGCAGCGTTGCGGCTGCTCTCACCATCCCACAGCACTTTGCTGCGCTCCTCCTTAAGCCGCAGGTACTCTGGGCTGCGCCTGTCTAGACCCTCCCAGAGGCTGTAGGGCTCGGTGGCTGGCAGGTATGCGTGCAGGCAGTGCTTGCCGGGTGGAGCCAGAGACGGGTCTATCACTGCAATGTGGCAACAGACGTCAACCGCAACCAGGGTGGGGCACGAACCAGCAACACATGTCCAGTGGCAGTGGCACAAGCCAACAACGCAATGCTGGCACGTTTATGTTACTGTTTATGTTTTTGAAGTGTTTTGCTGCAGGGCAGTTATGCCTGTTATGTGGCTGTCACCTGAATGCCAGGAATAACACTCAAACACATCGACAGCAAGCACAACAAACAACAACAACAACAGCCCACCCGACGCAATAGAGACGAGCACGACATTCTGCTCTGCCGCCACCCCGCCAGGTTCATCCCATGAGTTCACCACGATGTGATGCAGCTCAAGTCCCACCAGCCCTGCATACAAAGTGGCGTGATGCAGCGCGGCATAAGGGATGAAACTAGGCTGGACATTCTCCTTAATTTGCTGCCACCTCGCGCCGGCTGCTTGCCGACTTAGAGCTGCCAGTGTGCAGCAGCCTGTGAAATGTGATAAGGCAGGGATACCTGGAACGCCTGTCCAAGTGCCGTCCACACTAACATTTTCACATATGTGTTGTGCGCAGATTTAATACCAACAACCACACGGCAAGATGCACACTTGCAGGTCGCAGTGTGTTGTGCAGCCCGGCAGGCGGGCTCTCCCACAGACCACACACGGCCAACATTGTAAACCTGCCTGTGGCGTCGAATCCAAGGTGCAGGTGCATAAATGAGGGGTTGAGCGGCGTGTCCTGCACGCTTTGCTGCCAGCTGGCAGGTACCACCTCTGGGGCCAGCAGGCGCAGCGTGTTGGGTGAGCTGGCATTTGAGACCACAGCATGCGCAGCGCGGATGGTGCGCCCACCCTTAAGCCGCACGCCTGCAACGCTGGGAGGGTTGCGCAAGGAAAGGATGGGCTGAGGGACAAGTCAAGTGGCCGCAGCCAGGCGTCAGCCCTGGGCTTGGGTATGGGTAGCGGTAAGATAGCCTGACTTCAAGGCCCACCTATAGCCTTGCCGCTCTCGGTCAGAATTTCCTCCACATGCGCCCGCAGCATGAGGCGGCCGCCATGCTTCTCCAGGCCCCGCACCATGGCATCCACCATGGCCTGGCTGCCGCCCCGCGGGAACTCAAGGTAGCAGTCAGGGCGGTACCTGGGCAGTACCGAGGGAGCAGAGGTACAGGAGTTGTGAGGCAAAGTTGCAGGGAGTAGCCCTGGGGGCAACGACAGCAGATGTGCCGGTGCTTATGTGCAGGGCAGGGGCAGGCACAGGGCCAGGGCCAGGGCCAGGGCCAGGGCCAGCAACCGTGTCTTGGCAAGGTATCCAGCGGAACTGCATACCACTCATCCATGCATTGGCTGGTCTCTCAGAGGCCTGGTGCTGTGCATGTGACCTGCCACATGTGGCATGGCCTGCATCTGCTGCTGCCACCCACCACTGGTTGAACATGAATGCCACTGCCGCCGCTATGGTCCCGTTGGCGGGGAGGCCTGACAGCAGGAAGCAGAGCAGGTCCAGCCAGTTGCGGATGAAGGGGTCTTGCACACCCGCCCCATCCAGGACCTGCAGCCGGCCCGGTGGAAGGCATTACGGGCAAAAAGACATTGAGAAAAGGTGCACTCACCAGGACTGTTGAACGTGTGGGAAGGCCTTACGTCCGTGTGATGCCGGTGTCAGCTGATGAATGCATCGATCACCCCCTCGGGTGATTGACTGACCCATTGACTGCCTCATGAAATATAGCTGTTCAATCGCATCAGCGGCCAGGCAGGTTGCCTAACAGGGGATTTTAAAGCCACGAGCACTTGATGTTGACGCGGTTGTTGGAAGAAGCTGGCTGCTTGCCTTGGAGAAGGGGCCGGTGAGGCTGAGTGCAATGCCTCCCTTGGTCAGGATGTGGGGCAGGTAGCGGGCAATGGCGGTCAGGACGGCGCCTACATCCTGCCTGAATGCCACCGGAGGCAGCATGGCGGCTGCCTCCGCTAGGGGTCGCATGTATTCCTGCAGGCGTGCACCAATAAGGCAGATATCTCTGGTGCGCCGGGTGGCAAGCAGCATGTGAACCCCACAAGTCCGCTAGGAGCCATGCAGCAGCGCAGGGTGCTAGAGCAGCTTTGATTGAAGAGCGAAACCGCATGCTGCTCACAATCAAGATTGAGCTGGCAAGCCACACGTGCATGGTGCATGTTTTCAAAGCACAGGAGCACGCTCATGGACGAGCCACAACCCACCAGCCACAAGCCAGCAGCTAGCAGCCAGTCGATGCCGCTTAGCCCACCTGCAAGCGCCGCCACTCCTGCACCGCCTCCTGGCCCCGCACCTCCTGCAGCACCTCACAAAACTGGCTGGCACCCACCTGCAGCACTGGGAGACGGGGTGGGGTGCGTGTATGACAGCGTTGCGAGTTTGGCTGCTGGGGGGCGTGCATGACAGCGTTACGCCTTCATGATGCCACCGTGCGCTTGCCCTGCTGTGTTGCCATCAAGTTGGATGCTTGAGTTTCCCGGGCACCAGCACCTCCACGCCAACCCACTTGCCAATCCGCACAGCAATCCACCCCCCCGCACTACCATACGTGGCTTACTGGTGTACCTGTGTGAGGAACTGGCCCTCTGGCAGCACCACGTTCCAGGTCTTGTAGGGCAGCAGCTCAAGCGGCTCACCCAAGGCCTGCAGCACGTGGGACAGCGGGTTGGCACCCCTGCCCCGCCCCTCCATGTCTGCAGGGACACAAGGGAGGCTCAGGCGGCCAGTGAGAAAGAGGAATGTCGCAGAGCGAGCAGGAGCAGAGTGGTGTGGGGGTGCTCCCGGGCTCAGGGGCTGCACGGAACTGGAGCACACCCCTCACCCTGCACCCATGGCTTTTACGGGTGTTTGGCAGACTTCCCTGCCTGGTCCAACAGCCTACCTGAGTACAGGGAAGGTCCAGATTCGAAATGGTACAGCCCGCTGCCATCAGGGGCACGCACGGTCCAAGCGTGGGCGGCTCCGCCTGGGGTGTCGTGAGACTCACACACCACCACCTGCGGCAGCGGCATATGGCAGTATGGATCTGCACAGTGGTCTGCCACCTGGATAGTCCACAAATACACAAACACTGTGCGGGGTGCAAAAGCGTTTCGGTTGCGGGCACCGCCATTTGACACCGGGCATTGCTGTGCAGCGTATGGCAGCAGCCCCACCTTGAGGCCATACTTTGCTAATAGCCCAGCACAGCTAAGCCCACCGATTCCTGAGCCAATCACCACCACATCTGCATCAATGGTCTCAGCTGCAGTGCTGGCCACCTGACTGCTGCTGGCAGAGGCAGCACCTCTGCTTGATGCAAGTACTCGCTGCTGCTGCCGCCACCTGCATCGCTGCTGCTGCTTGTGAAACAGTGGATACCACAGGCGCGGGCCCGCAGCTGCACATGTGCACCCCGTAATGGTCCCAATCTCCGCTGTGAGTCGTCCAGCCGGCACATTTAAAGCAGCACGGGGTGCTGGAACTGCCGCAACCATGTGCGTCAGAGGCAACACCCTCGGTCAACCTGTCAAAGATACTTTGAACACGACGATGCGATTGATACGGAAAACTACGTGAGGCACGGGCAGCAAGACCAGCTCTGCTGTGCATGCTTTGCTACGCTGTGCGTCTGCGTGGTGTGTAGCAAGTTTGACGCCATTTGACACTTTGGCGGTTGCAGCTCAGGTGAGCACATGTCTTTAACGCTTCTAAACGTGCGTGCCGTTCTATTTCAAGACCACAGCTCACATGTTGTCCCACTGCGTCAGCTCAGCTGCTGTGTAAGGCATCTGAAACCTGCCACCGCTCTCCCCGTGTGCGAAACCGAGCTACACCACTTGTCAGCAGTTCTAAGGGTATGTTTTCCTCTGCGATTGCTCTTTAACAAACTTACCATTCCCAACATACAAAAGGAAATAGTAACAGCATTGGCAGATGATAAATGATATTCAATGCTCTTGGGACAACTTTCAAAGCTCAGTGGAACTTGAAGTGCTTGTGAATCGCCTCTTTGACATCCCAGGTGCAGCTCATACCCGCCTGCACCACAGCAGCAAGTGAAGGTAAGATACATGACCACATGCAGCTGTTGTGGTCGCACATCGCGCCAATCACCGCCTGGCATGCAAGGCAGGTCACGCGATGTCATGCATACGAGCGTATGCTCATGGCATCAAGCGAAGTATGCAAGCAAGCGAGTTCATGGTGGCATGCCCACTTACAGCGCTGCTGGCAGGCAGTTAGATGCATTGACTCAATTGGATCAGCACAATATCATCAACAAGCTCAAGTCTGGGCCTCACCGGGAAGATGACCAGATCCCCAGCTTTGACCTCCACAGCCTCGCCGCCATCAGGCGTCACAAACACGCGTCCTTTGAGCACATAGGCCGTTTCAGCACTGTCATAGGTCCAGGGGAACTTTGAAGCCTCAGAGCCCCAGGTGGGCCAGCTCCTCACACCCAAGGACTGCAGCAGGGGGACGCGGCAACGATAAGCCTCGCACTTTCCACACTGCCCCTTATAGTCTCACATCATGATGCGGCTAAATGGTGGTGTGTGCTCTGCAGCACCTCGCAACTTGCACGCCAGGCATTGCCACGTGAGGGCAAGGAGGCGGGTGGGGCACTGGGCCCTCACCTTGAGATCTTCCTCCGACGGGTTGCTGTCGAGCTTGATGCCGCTGGCCAAAGTCGTCAAGCCTGCATCAGAGCAGTGTGGTATGCTTATTGCAGATTGTGCAGATACCGGCTCTTATGTTGGTGCGCGAGATGGGAGCACTGCAATACGCAGCACAGGCGCGCACCTGCGACTACTGGCCGCCGGGTGGTGGCGGAACAGCGAGCGGCGGGACGCCTGCAGCGAAGGCACAGCTTAATTCAGCTAAGAGGCACGAAACCTCGCTTTGAGGGATTTATCTAACCGCAGGCCAGCCTTACCTGGGAGCTGCACAAGCAATAGCGGCAGGCAAGCGGTTGCACTGCAGCGCGGACATGGGTTTTGCGAGATCGTCAGCTGCAAAGCCCTTCACGCTGAAGCATTCGCCCAGAATGCGCTGCTTAGGATCTTGCGCCCTCATCACAGCAGGGTTAGCATGCTGGACAAATTTTTGCCAGTTTCTGCAGTTTGCTACACTCCAAATGGACCTACAATCGGAACCGAGCCTTTCCTTCCCCCAAGTCACAGCCGCCCCCACCTCCTCAGTGGCAGTGGGGAAAGGCGCTGGCCCAGTTCCTACGTCAACTATAGACGTCCGCAACAACGTGCTGGAGTCGCTGAAGAGCGGGTGGGCTAGCTTGTCAGCCGACCCCTTCGCCCAGCGGCAGCATCTGGTCCGCCAACTGCGCACTCCCGCCTGGCTCTTGGTGCTCGCATTCAACTCCAACCACACATTGCAATAAGCCCCTGAACCGCTTTTCTCTATTGCGTGCAGTGGTCAGACGATGGCAGTACCTACCGCAGTGTCGCTGCCGCTGGCAGCAGCCATCCCCGCCGCGTGGCTGGCGACGCCTGCCGTGGCACCGCCTGAGGGCCCAGTGGTCATCATTGATGACCGGCGCGTGCGCTTGGCGCCAGCGGGTGCGGTTGAGGAACCGTCGTTGTACAAGCTGTGCAGGCAGTGGGTGCAGAATGACCCAGACTTGGGAGACTTCCCTGAGGTGAGCTTGGTGGGGGTTGTGCCCCAACTTGCTGGAAGGGGGGGTCCTCGTTGGGATGCATCAATGATTTTGCGCAGAGTTAAGAATTTTGCGCAAAGTTTAGAGAGGCCTCGTGGCGATTGGTGCGGCAAACCCTGGGCTTACCTTATGCAAGGCTGTGCTTCTACTGCCCTTCCCTGCAACCCTGCCATGTCGAAGGAATCTGTGCCTTGGCGTGCCCTCCACCTGCGTGCTTTCTTGAGCCATTCCTGGCTTTGCCCGGTTCTTGCCCGCTGCAATGCAGCCCGTGCCAACATCCAAGCTGCCGCCGCTGCCTCCCCTCTTGGAGGAGGCTGCCGCCATTGCGCAGCAGCCTGCCCCGCTGGAGCCACCACTGCCGGCCTCAGCAGAAGCGATGGGGCAAGCTGGCAGCCTTGAAGGCAGCGGTGAGCCGCCGGCGACGGAGGTGCTGATGGAGCACCACAAGCGGCATTGGGCGGCAGTGCGGCAGCACAAGCGAGGGCAGATAGCGGCTACGCAGCAGCGGTTTGCTCAGCGGCTGCAGACGGTGCTGAACCTGGGACCTGGCGCAACGATGGCAACTGCGGCAGTTCCCATTCCTATGCAACCATAAACATATATTACAATTGTCTGCCAGTTTTGTACACGCACCATTTAATGGCTCAGCTGGCTGCTGGTTGAGAGCAAGTACACAGGATGCGCTCAGGCCCATGTAACATGGATGCCCTGCCCATGTTGGAAATGCAATTCCACTATCTAGCTTATGCATCCTGAACAAAACGCCATCACTAGACCAGCAATGCTATGTCGTGCGATCATGCGATGCTCCGCCTGCATGAAGCAGCCATACCGCCGGCAGTATCGCCGCCTGCCACCTCAGCAGCTCTGTGCAATAGCGTCACCCGCGCCTCTATTGCGGCACATTTGCAGCTTGTAAACTTCGCTGGCTATTCTGCGGGGCCCAGCGTGGCGATGTCCAGCTCCCTGGTTGCTTCCAGAGCCTACTGCTTTGCGCCTGTCAAGCCGACTTCCCGCGCCTTCTCCGCCCGTAGGGTGATGGTGGTCTGCAGCGCAACCGACGGAGCACCCATGAAGGTAGTTGACAACCCAGCAGCGCCGGCGGGTAGGCGGGCCGCCGCCATGCACACGCCAACCTGCCTGACACGCGTGCCAAGTTTGCCCAACCTTATGTCCCCTTTTTCCAAATCGTTTGCGGCTGCTTGCAATGTGCAGGTGGTAGTGACGGGTGCTGGTGGCCGCACCGGCGCACTGGTGATGAAGAAGCTACTTGAGCGGCCCGGCCAGTTCAGCGCTCGCGGGGTGGTGCGCAACGACAAGAGCGCGCAGCAGCTTAAGGATTGGGGGGCGGGCGAAGAGCAGATCGTGAAGGCAGACATATTACGGGAGGGCGGCGAGGCGGCACTGCAGCGTGCATTGGAGGGTGCAGATGCGCTGGTAAGGGGTGGAGGAGAAGCACAACTCGATCTGGCGGGGGCCTGTTGGCTGTGCAGTGCGTACTCCCTCTCTTGCATTGCCGTTGATCAAACAATAGCGAGACAGCATGGCCGGTCATGTTGTGCCTGCTTTCAACGTGCAGGAAGCCATGTACATCCATTGCGTGCCATGACACACCTGCCTGGTGCAATGCTCCCAACTGTTTGCCTCCCCCATCCCACTCACATACCCAGGTAATCGCAACCTCAGCTGTGCCGAAGATTAAGCCTCTATCACTCATTCCCGTATTCTTGGCCAAGCTGACGGGCAAGCAGGGTGTTCGGCCTCAATTCACATTCAAGGAGGGACAGATGCCAGAGCAGGCGCGATGCTGCTTTCCTGCCAATGCAGCTGATGCATCACAGCACATCTGCACTGCATTCCACTGCTGCAATTTGCAAGGGACAAGAAAACAGTTGTGCTCATGCAATTACTTTGATGATCAGTGTGAGCCAGCATGCCACAGCAGCAGTGAGGGTCGCTAATGCATTAGCTGGTCTTGTCTCACCCAATGTTGCTGTGCAGATTGACTGGCTGGGCCAGAAGATGCAGATTGAAGCGGCCAAACAAGCTGGGGTCTGCAAGGTAGCATTGATTTCTTCTATGGGCGGCACTGACAGGTGAGGCTGGCTTGATGACCGTCAGATATCGCAACATGACTTTCAACATGAGAATCCTGCCCTGCCACTGCCAGCTGCCGCTCAATGAGTGGCAAAGCTGCTTTGTGTATCATCTAGGCCATCTGAGCAAACCCCTAGATGGAGACATGCTGCGCCGCTAAGAACTCATGCAAGGGCCAAAGCGGACCTCATGGCTGTTATCCGTCGCCTTCATACATGGATTAGGGCCCATGTTGTCAACCATTGCCAAACTTTCGCAGGAACAACTTCCTGAACACTATTGGCGATGGGAACATCCTGGTAAGCTAGCTGGCGTTTTGTCAGGGCAGGGCGATGGCCAGTTGGTGGTAGCCCCCCTGGCTCTCTAGTATTGCAGCATGCATGTAGTCCCTGCCCTTCATCCAATTCCCTTGTTTCTTGCATATCAAAACCTGAACACTACCATGACTATGCAGTTCAGTAGTGCCAAATCTCCTGGCACTTATAGCACCACCGCAAGTGCTCTTCAAATCAACAACGTCAGTGCTACATGCCCTGCTGTGCAGGTGTGGAAGCGGAAAGCAGAGAAGTATTTGATCGACTCAGGCTTGACCTACACTATTATTCATCCAGGGGGACTCATTGATGAGGAGGTGTGTGTGCTGTTGCACGGCCATGGGCAATGCTGTACCGGCAGCTGCGGTGCAAGCGGTTACAGCAGCAGTTCGGCTGCCTCAATTCACACAGGGCAAGCGCCAGGGAACTTGCGCTTACTGCTATTCCTGCGCCTCATTGCACACTGCCCAAGCGCCAGCGAGCATGTGCTTCACGATTGGTCCTTCCCTATTGCTGCCGCTGTGTGCCTGATTGTGCCCCCTTTGCCCCCACCCGCAATTTGGGGCAGGGCGGCAAACGGGAGCTTGTTGTCGATGTGGATGACAACCTGATTAACTCCGGCAGCAAATGGCGGCGCATCCCCCGGGCAGACGTGGCCGAGTTTGCAGTGCAGTGCCTTACGCTCGCGGAGGCGGACAACCGCTCGGTGCGCCAGCCAGCCAAATGACATGCATGTTGCTCAGCTTGCTGCTTGGCATGGTTGCCCTGCCGCTAGCCTTGTCCGGTGCGCTAGCTCCTGGTGCAGTATGTCACACCAAGGCGAAGCCAGTAAGCATGGAGGCAATGCTACCTCGTACAGCATCACGGTGTCACGGTTTCATGCGTCTGTGATGTGGGGGGCGCTCCTTACGTGGATTCCCACCCGTATCCAGCTCAGGTGGCACTGGCATCACACCACACATGCATGTTTGTCTGCCATGTTGACCGAGCCTTCCTTGCGTGATGGCCTACCATTTGCTGCAGGTGGATCTGGCCTCCAAGGAACCGGGCGAGGCGACCCCAACTACCGACTTTGCCAAGCTGCTGCGGGACATGCCCAATAACTGCAGCTACAGCGACATGGAAGCACAGACAGCTGTGCCTGCACCAGCCTCCAGCGCTTGATCTGGAGCTGGTGGGTCTGCAAGCTTGCCTAAGGCTAGCTCGGTGCATGCCGGCTTTCCGCCGCTGCTGGCTCCTGTGCATTACCAGAGCCATGCCGGACTGATCTGCATCGCCTTCAACTGCCAATCCATGCGTTCGTTTAATATAAAATATTTACTTAGGTATTTACTCAGGTACATACACCAGAATATTTCATCTTCATCGGCGCACATGTAGTCACGTAGAGGACCTGTACCTTGAACAGTTGCACCTGCCACCGACTGGGTGCTGCCTACGCCGGGCGGAACTTGAGCGGGAAGAGTCTTCCCGGAAGACTGCCGGTGTAAAGGAAGCATACATCACCTCCAGCTGAGCTTGGCACGAGGTAGCATAGCTTAAGTGCAACCGGTCTGAAAGCAAGGATGTCATTGTTTGCTTTGTGCACCTTCCTGTGGCTCTGGCGGCGAGCGAGTGGGGCGAGCAGCGGCGGCGGGAGGTGCAGGGTGCAGGGGGCCGCTCGCTGCCTGCGTCGCTGAAAGCATCCACGTTCAGTCCGGGCTTTGCAGTCGTTGCTATGCAGAAAGCAATGGCTGTGTTGGGGGCAGAGGCCTTCGACCCAGCCGCCAGCAGGGCAATCCCTGAGGATGAAGCCCTCCTCTCGTGCCTGCGCTGCGCAGCCCAATCCGTAGGCTCCACAACGCTCAGAACGCGATGGCGTGCACCCTGGCCTCCTCCGTGCGCGTCGTTTCGGGCCTGAAGGCCAGCTTGCCTGCCCGCGCCGGCCAGCGGCCCCAGCGCCTGCTGGTCCGCGCTGCTGCGAGCAAGCAGAGCGTGCAGGTGTGCATATGGGCTTTCGAGAAGCATTTTAAGCCCTTGATGAGCAGCATGGGCTTGATCTTGCACCTGCACGCTAGAACCTACTCGCTCGAGTGGGGTTTGGAACCGACCGTTTGGGCTCCCTTGAACTCAACTTTTGGCCGTCTGTTGGTCATTCCTGCAGGATGCCGTGATCAAGAGCACTGCCTTGGCCGGCCTGTCGGCGGCACTGCTGTCTGCTGGCAGCGCGCAGGCGGCGATGGAGGTGGCCAACATTGCCGCTAGCGACAACCGCTTCGGCACCATTGCCCTGCTGGCCGTGCCCGTCATTGGGGTGAGCTTTCATCGCTGCAGGCCATGCGCTGCAGCTGCACCTCATCAGCTCTCCATCAAGCCGCCATCCACTGGTGCACCTGCGACCTGTGGCGGTACAGCCAGGCATCATCCGCCCCAGCTTGCTCACACTATTTCCGTGCTCTTTGCTGTGCAGTGGGTGGGCTTCAACATCCTGGGCCCCCTGCAGAACCAGCTGAACGACATGGGCGGCAAGCGCAGCGTGGCGGTGGGCCTGGGCCTGGGTGCCGCCAGCCTGCTGGCTGCCCAGAACGCTGAGGCTGCCCAACAGGTGGCAGATCTTGCTGTCAGCGACAACCGTTTCGGTACCATTGCGCTGCTGGCAGTGCCTGTGCTTGGGTGAGCAGATTAGAAGGCCTTGGAGGTTGTTGCTGTTCAAACCACTGAGGCTGCAGTTGTTGCTTGATGTGACGACAATAAGCGATGTTGAGCTAAATCACCCTTACGAACATAACAGCTGCCTCAGTGTTTGGTTGCTGCCACTGTATGAGCGCGAGTTTATGAACATCATTGGTGGCACCTTTGCAACATGGTCTGCAAGATGTGCTGAATTGTTTCATATGCGACTGCTTTGCAGCTGGGTGGGCTTCAACATTTTGGGCCCCCTGCAGAACCAGTTGAGCGACATGGGCAGCAAGCGCAGCGTGGCGGTGGGCCTGGGCCTGGGTGCCGCTAGCCTGCTGGCTGCCCAGAATGCTGAGGCCGCCCAACAGGTGGCAGACCTTGCTGCCAGCGACAACCGTTTCAGTACCATTGCGCTGCTGGCAGTGCCCGTCCTTGGGTAAGAATCTTTACGTGCAAACCATACCGGCGTAGAAGCTATTTTCATCTGTTTGCAGCAAGGCTGCTTTCTACAAGCGGGGCCTCACTGCTTGTCTCCTGCAGTAGCATCTTCAAAGTGTCCTCCACCAACTGCCCTCACATGATCCTGTGTGCAGCTGGGTGGGCTTCAACATCCTGGGCCCCCTGCAGAACCAGCTGAACGACATGGGCGGCAAGCGGAGTGTGGCCGCAGGCCTGGGCCTGGGTGCCGCTAGCCTGCTGGCTGCCCAGAACGCTGAGGCTGCCCAACAGGTGGCAGACCTTGCTGCCAGCGACAACCGTTTCGGCACCATTGCGCTGCTGGCGTTGCCTGTCCTTGGGTGAGTAGGCACTGTTGATACGGGACGACCATCAATTTCATCAACCAGCACGAATCACAGCCAACATATAGCTCCCACCGGTGGTCAGTGCCGTATGACACGAGCGTCTCGCAACGTGCGATATGTTCGTATGATGTCTGATTGCTTACTGATATTTTCCAACCTGTTTTACCTGTGCGCAGCTGGGTGGGCTTCAACATCCTGGGCCCCCTGCAGAACCAGCTGAACGACATGAGTCAGGGCCAGGCAAAGGGCAAGGGCAGCAAGCGCAAGTAAGCTTGACGTACTGCCGGTCTCCCGTGTGGTTGCGCAGCCGACGGGAGCTTCTGTTGAACGCCAGCATTCTCGACCTTTTCCTTGCTAGCTCAAATGCGTGCCCCCAGCCGGGCACACGAATCGCCGTACACACACGAGAAGAGCAAACCAGAGTGACATGTAGCATCCCCTTCTTTCTGCTGCCGCCAAAGTAAGCTGGCGATTTCTTGCTGTTTTAATTCCACATACTTGTCAACCCGCACTGCCTGTAACTCATTGCACCTGCCTGTGTCAAGTGAAATATTGTGGCTGCTCCACCATGTGCAATCCACTGTCCAGCAACAGAGCTGTCTTGCCTGCTGTGCGCGACAAGCCTGCTGGCTGCCCTTGCCAAAATGTCGATCGCATGATCAAACCAGCACATAAAACACGTTCGGAGAATTGCACGCTACCGCCGGCTTGAGTGGAGCTCGCACAGCGGCAGATGGTTCTCAGTCGGGCGCTTGGGACGCTGTGACCAAATGACAGAAGAAGGCGATGAAGCGGCTTTTTATCCGCCTGCTATAGGCTCCCGGGTGTCGGTGAGCAGCTGATTCCTCAGTGTCACGACCCCACTTCCTGGCGGTCCCCGCCCGTTGGCGCCCCTCTCCTTTGCCGCCCACGCATCACGCTGAGCAACTAACCGGCCCAGCGCTCTTGTCGCAGGCCCTGGTGGCTCCCGGGAAGTGGGGCGCTGCTGTGGTGGAGCGGGCCAGCGGCGCCAACTCGCGCCTGCCCTTCTGCCTGCGCTATGATGCTTCTGGCAGCGTTGAGTGGGTGCGCTTCGTCAGTGACAACGTGTTGGAGGCCTGGCGCGCCCCCAAGGCCCGAGGCAGGCAGGGGAAGGCAGCGGCTGTACAGGCGCCACCACCGGATGCCACCACCGAGGTGCTCCCATATTTTGTGCTGCCAGAAGATGCCAAGACCAAGGGAAGGCCAACTAGTGAGGTTGTGCGAATGCGGGAAGCAGCGGAAGCTGCAGCGAAGGAATACAAGCAGCAGCAGCCGGAGCAACAACAGCATCCGCTACCCCAACAGCAGGAGGAGCTTCACCAACAACAGCAGGAGGAGCAGCAGCAACAGGGACGGCCACAACCTCCGCCTCCGCAAGAGCAGGAGAAGGAGCAGCAGCATCAGGAGCCTCAGTTAGACGGCGGTCAGGGCAGGCGGCACAAGCGGCGGCGTCTACGCCCCATCACCACGCTTGCACCAGCAGCAGGACAGGACCAGCAGCAGCAGCACGAGGCCACTGTGCCTTCCACTGCAGCACATAGCTCCCTCGACTGTGATGTCCACACAGCTAATGGCATGGCATCATCTGACTCGAGGCAGCTAGCGCAGGGTGTGGTGGGTGCTGCAAAGGCGGAGAAGGCGTTGCACAGGGAGCGCCCATCAACAACAGTTGTTGGAGGCAAGCCGGCTGCGACGCCCTCCGCCCGACGGGCAGAGGACGGGCAGGAAGTCTCTACTGTTGCCGCCGCATCACCTGGCGCTTCCCGGCAGCGCCAGGAGCAGCAGCAGGATGAGCAGCGATCAATGCGTCCTGCAGCAACCTCAGTCCCAGCAAGTGCAAGCCAGGAGATGCAAGCAGCTCCTGCCCTGAAGCAGCCAGATCAAGCGGCACCTCGGCAGGATGCCTCCGCTGCTGCAGCGTCTGCTGTCACCCAACATGCCGAGGCAGCAAGCGCTGCAGAGGGTGGTGCCGCTGCAGTGAAGAGCTCAGATGTGGCGCCACCAGCGCGGCGAGTAGCAGTGACTGAGCTTGGCAGGGGCACCTTCGTGCCCCTTGCAACCGTGTCAGAAGATGCCAGGCAGGCCTCACCTTCAGACGCCTCTCAGCAAGATAAACAGCGGCACGGCCGCTCGGCAGCAGCAGGCAGCAAGCGGCCGGCGGGTCAACACAGGGAGCAAGGCCAGAGCCTGCCACATCAGCGACCGCAGGACCTTGAACGGCAGCAACAAGGGCACGGGAAGGAAGGGGAACAGCAGGGCCAGCAGCAGCCAGAGCGGCAGGTAGTGAGGCATAGGCCTGCAAGTCGCTTAGCAGAGGAAAGGCCACTTGCTAGCAGCCAAGAGCCTGATGCACAGTTAGAGCAGGAGCACGAAGGGCATGCTGCGCCTGTGCCTGCGCCGCAGCCTCCATCTGAGGCTGATGTGGCATGCCGGCGATTTGCAGCGCTGCTGCCGGGGCTGAGTGGTTCCCGGGAGAGCATCACTTCTGCCGCAACAGCGGCCATCAACGCAGGTGGGCAATGAGGGGTGGCGTGAGGTGGTCTGTAAGTCAGCGCTGTCGGTGGCATACTGTGGGGAGGTAGCTAAGGCCGGTGGGCATGATGGGCACATTGCATGAACGGAGCATAGTCGCAAAGCACAGCTGGTATCACCTCTATCAGCTGTGTTTGTTAGGGAGGGTATTTTATCTTGTTACTTCTCGTCCAGCTTCATACTAGATGCAAGGCTAGCACAACCAGGTTATCTCGACCATTCTAAATCCTGCTGCTTACATTCATGCACGCTGCTGGCGTGCAGGCCAGCTGGGTGGCTGCAAGGAGGTGGTTCGCTGCGTGCTGGAGCACATGCGCGATGAGGCAGTGGCTTCACGCAGGGTCACCTACTTTTACCTCTTGGACGCTATGCTGGGGGTGAGTGGCCTAGGTTGGCCGCGTCGGGGTGCCGCCTGCTTGTTTGGCTGGCTTGCTGAGCGTGTTTGTTGGCTCTTGCTCGTAAATCGATGGGTGACTTGCTGGGCTGGTGAGGGGGGTGATTTGAACATTGTGCGCTGGAACAAACGGGTGGAGGCAAGGCTTGTCACCTGTCTGTGTGGCCCAGATGCCGGTTTTACTGCACCCGTTCCGACTGTTCACCTTACTCCCACCCACTGGTTGCCCCTCCCCGCCTCGTCTCGCGCCGCAGCACTCGCGCAAGGTGGGCAGCGAAGGGTGCGGCCCTGACTCTGTTGTTGGCACGCTGTTCCCGCGCACGGTGGGCGCCGCTCTGTCCCAGCTGGTGGACCTGCTGGGTGCAAGCCTGGAGGCAGCGCAGAAGGTGGGTGTGGCTCGTATGCATGTTTTAATCTTTGACGGGTGGCTGAATGATGCCAGCGCCGGGAAGGGATGACAATGTGTAACAAACGTGTATTGCTTTCTTAGCTCAGGGTGCAACATGGTGTTGAGGGCTCAGGCAAATTCAAACATGCAATACCTGTGCTGCCGCTGATGTGTGCTCAACTGGTTGTCGAGTACTCGCTGGTGCTCCCTGCCTGCCCGCATCTACCGCAGATGGAGAAGGCCCTGGTGCGCACATGGCTGCCCGCTGGCAAGCGCGGAGTGGAAATCTCGCTGGTGCAGCGAGCGCTGGAGATGCTGCGGGACCGCATAGCACAGCATGAGGCAGCCTGGGGCGGCAGTGCCCCGCCGCCCGCCACCGCCAGTGGCATTGTTGGTGGTGCCAGCGGTGCGATGGCAGGCGGCGGTGAACCTGGCCAAGGTCCTGCAGGGCTGCTGGGCAGTGCGGCGAATGGCGCCCGCTCCAGTAGCACTGCGGTCGTTGCTCAGCTGGACCTGTGTGATCCCGCGGCGCTGCGGCGGCTGCTGCGCAGGACCCCCATGCGCGCCGCTCCACGCATCACCTATGTGAATCTCAAGGCAAGTAATCGCGCCCTGAAAGGCTCGTTGACCGACACAAGCACTGCATGCTGCCTCTTGATCGCGACTGCCTGCCGTGCATGGAAGGCATCGTGCCTGCACTCTTCCTGCGCCATGGCGTGCTGCTTGGAATTGCCAGCCATATGCTTGCTGTGGTAGTGCAGCAAGTACTGCAGTGGGGTCAGGGGTGTTTGCACGACACGCTTTGTGCAGCGAGTTTGTTGTATGCTACACATTGGAGCTGCATTGACGTGTTTGGCTTTGTCATGCCTGCACCCTGCTTACTGCCTGTCTGTCCCTGTATCTGTGTGCATGCATGCTCACCTCGCCTGCAGGATGGCACCAAGATCCAGCTGACGCACGCCTGGCACCCGGATGCCTGGCCCAACTACGATGCCCTGCCCCTGCCCCGAGATGCTGTCAAGGAGCAGTACTCGCACCAACTGGCGGCTGCGGGGGTGCCTGCCGCCGCTAAAACTGCTGCAGCTGAGGAGGAGAGCCCCTGGCATGCCTCCTTTGTCAGCAAGGCAGTTGAACCAGTGTGGCCTGCCGGGCAGCTGCCGCCATGGCTTGGCGGACGAGGCGGTGCAGCACCCGGCCTTGACCAGCAGCAGCAGCAGCATGAGCACATGGCTGCAGCACACCTGGCGCAGCTTGCGGCAGCGCAGCATGCACAGCGTGCCCTGTTGCAGGCGCAGGTGGCGCGGGCGCGGGGCCAGAGCACGTCTGCCGCTGCTGATGTGGATGAGTTTGATGCTGGGCTATTCAAGGAGGCAGCAGGCAAGCCAAAACAGTTCCACCTTTTGTTCTTTGGCCCCCCACACCATCCTGTTGGCTGTGTTGTTGACCACTGTATCAACGCCTGCGATGCCGAGTTGCCTGTCTCCCCAGGTTTCCAGCCAGCCAGCATTGCTAGCCTTTGTCCTCAAGCTTGAGTAACTTCTTCCGCATTCTTTCTTGTTGCAGGTGGCGCTGGACTCTCAACCGCCACCTTGCAGCAGCAGCCGCACGACACGCTGCTGCCAGACTTGCTGCAGCCGCTCGGGGAGGCTCCACCCTGGCAGATGGGTCGGGGCTTGGGTGCCACCCCGGCACCGCCGCTGCCCGACCAGCCGCCGCTGCCAGGTGGGCTCCGCCACCAAGTTGTGCTCTATTTGTGCTGTTGTGTGGCGCTGCATTGCAGTATGCTGCTAAGCGCACACAGGGCTTTGGTGTGCATCAGTTGAAAGTAGGCAGCAGGGTCTGCCAACAGGCGACCCCGTCTGGGGACTGAGCACATGGCATGTCCTACTACCATTCTGTGCCGGGCAGGGTCAGAACTGAGTTTTAGCCCTCTCAGCATGCTTACCTGGTAGAGCGCTTTTTCAACCACCTTCTCTAGTCTTCACTTCATTTTCTAGTATCCATTCTGCAGAGGACGATGTGTACCCAGCGGGCGAGGGCGGGTATGGCAGCGAGGACGAAGATTTCGGGCCGCCGCCGCTGCCACCCCACTCGCCGCCTCGAGATGAGTATGAGCTTGGTGTCGAGGGCGGCACGCCACCGCCCCTCCCTCCCTCGGACGACATGGAGGAGGATGAAGGCCCCGCACCGCCGCCGCTGCCCCCTCATGCCACCACCCCAGCCACAATAGCACGCAGCGGGGCGCAGCAGCAGCAGCAGCCACAGCAGCATTCCGCAATGCCGGCTGCGCTTTCGGCCACGCCGGGTGCCTACCCAGGCGGCTGGGGTGGTGCCGGCTATGGCACGCCTCTTAGCTATGCGTCTGGTGGAGCGCAGCAAGCGGCAGCATTCCTGACGCAGCCGGGGTTGCCGGGGATGGCGGCGCCCCACCCGCTGCTGCCCCCAGGCATAGGCATCACGCCGCACATCGCCAACCCAGGGGCGGGCATGGCTCAGCAGCAGGCGCAGCAGCAGCAGCACCAGATGTGGATGGCTCAGCAGGCACAGCAGGCAC
The DNA here is from genome assembly GCA_019693395.1 of Ettlia oleoabundans. Taxonomy (NCBI): domain Eukaryota; kingdom Viridiplantae; phylum Chlorophyta; class Chlorophyceae; order Chlamydomonadales; genus Ettlia; species Ettlia oleoabundans. The sequence continues at coordinate 19,264 of JAAMXP010005863.1, forward strand.
ACCATGCACAGCATTCCCAGCAGCAGCTGCAGGCTCAGCAGGCTTTCCTGATGAGGGCAGCCGCCAGCCAGCAGCAGCAACAACAGCAGCAGCAGGCGGCAGCGCGGCAGGCGGGGATGATGGGAGGGATGACGCCACCTGGAGCCCTGCCACCCCTGCAGCAACAGCTGTTCTCGCCAGCTATGAACCCAGCCATGAACCCACATGTTGCCCAGCAGCAGCAGCAGCAGCAGTCAGCTGCAATGTTGGGTGTGCCCTCAGCGCACGCAGCGCAACCTCCAGCGCTGCCGCGGACCGGCTGACGCGACTCCACTGCATTACCCGACCAATAGTGCAGTCGTTGGTTTTCTGGCACATCACTAATATGAGGACTGCCTTATCTTGACTTACCCCTCATCCCTGCAATAAAGAGCAAACACAAGCTGCTGCTGCGTACGCTCTGACGGGGCTGGGTGTATGACTGTGTTGATGTCTGGCGTGGCGCGTCTGGAGACCAGACCATAATTTTGAGTTTCAATCACCAATCACCAGTTTAGCAATGGGCACGCGAGCAGAGCGACGGGCATTTCAAGAACTGCAACGAAACCAGAAAACAATTGCAGCCATGACCGATCGCGCCTGTGAAATCGTGCTTGTGCGCCATGGAGAAACATCCTGGAATGTGGAGCACCGGCTGCAGGTGTGACTCGGGTGCCGCTTGGGCGGCGGCGCTTGAGCCGTACTCTGGGCATGAATCGCCCACTGTTGCCGGGAGCTGCGCAGCAGAGTGTGCTATCCTCCTCTCATGCGAAGAGGTCCAGTCTATGAGCTGCCTGCTGTCCTGAAGCCTACCCCTTGCTGCTTATTATGCAGGGCCAGCTGATGCCAGGCCCGGGCCTGACGGCACGAGGATGCCGCCAGGCATGCGCAGCTGGTTCATTGCAGTCCCCTGTGATAATCCTGCTGCTGTTGTTCATGTTGGGAAGGCTAGTGACCACTTTACCACTGCAGTCTGGCAGCACGTTGTTATGACTTGCAACATGTGCTTACCTGTATGCTTCTTCCGCCTCCCCGCAGGCCCAGGAGCTAGCTGAGCGGTTGAGGGGCGAGCGCTTTGACGCCATCTACTGCTCGGACCTGTTGCGTGCCACGCAGACAGCAGCGGTGCTGGTGGCTGCGTGGAGCAGCATAGTAGGCAGCAGCGGCGGGACAAGCGCCCATATAGCAGCAGCAGCAGCAAGAAAAGCAGGAGGAGAGGCAGGAAGCAGCAGCGGGGGAGCAGCATCAACAGTAGCAGCATTGCCACCACCACCAACATCAACCGCAGCAGCAACAGCAGCAGGAGCAGGGGCAGGAGGCGACTTGTCGGCAGGGTTCCGGACAGACCCTCGCCTGCGTGAGCGGTACCTTGGTGTGCTACAGGGTCTGACGCTGGCAGAGGCGGAGTGGCAGCAGCCAGAGGCGTTTGAGGCGCTGCACGCCACCTCTTCTTCTGCTTCGTGCCAACCAGAGATGAGCCACATGCACCCGGCAGCCCCAGTGAGTGGGCAGCGATGCGGGGACCAGCGTACAGGCAGTTGGGGGACGGCCTGGCCTGGCTTCCTGCCACTGCTGCCTGCACGTCGCTTGGCTTTCATGCTTCGATCGAGGGTGTTTGCCTGCAGCAGCATCGATGTGGTCCACACACGCCCCCCTCCATTTGACACCGGCGCTTGTGCCTGCCACTCCCCTCCTTGCCTCCCCATCTCCCAGAAGAAGCGAAGCGGCACCGGTGTTCCAGGGCCCCACCTGCCCGAGACCCTGGGCGATCTGGAGGCGCGTGCGGAGGCGGCACTGGAGGACCTGGCGGCACGGCACCCCGGGCAGCGCCTGCTGGTGGTCACACACGGCGGCTGCCTGCAGGCGGTGCACAAGTAAGGGGGAAAGGGGGAGAGTGAAAGGGAGCAGTGTTGGGGCAGCGCAGGATGACAAAGTGAATGTTGAGTTGGGGGTTATTAGCTAGACAGTACGCTGCGGCTGGGCAATGCGTGCAGCACCACACAGCTAGCCGCACTTGCTGCTGGCCTTACAGGCATGCATATGCTTTCCAGAGCACCGGATCCCCATTTGCACCGCCGGTACCTGCTGTGCTGTTGTTGTGTCACAGTTGTGTGAAGCACCCCTGCTCTCGTGCACATGGCCCTCACACAACTGGGTTTGAACCTCTGTTGATTATTGGCTAGTCGGTCCTCTTTGTTTTATGCCCTCCATGCACAAACTCATGTGCCACGCCTGCACACCCGCCCGCCTGTTTGCCCGCATGCAGGCGAGCGAGCGGCGGCAACTTGAGCGGCGGCCGCAGCCTGAACGCCGCCATTCACACCATCCGCGTCGAGCCCGCACAGCGGCGCTGCCTGTGGTCTGTGGTGCGGTGGGGTGATGCCGACCACTTGGCAGAGGTGGGAGCCCTCAGGGGCGCCTTTGGGGGCGGCTCTGCTGGATAGCTGGCAAGAGAAGAAAGCGCGGCGGGAAGATGGGCGGGCACAATGAATGTCCATTGCAAGAATCACTCATTTTCTTCCCCCAATTCTGTTGCTGTTCCTATAGTTTTGTAACCTACCTATGCAGCTCGCGATATATGGTTTTATGGTGTGTGCAAATGTGGGGTGAACTGTGGAATGAAGTGTGACATCAGCAGTGCATCAAGGGCAGTCGCAAGCAGCAGCCTGGAGTGCTGCCAGCCCTGATTACACCTGGGCCCAGGAGTACCTTCCAAGGCTGAAATGCACCTAGCAAGGAAGAATCAGCTGTGTGGCATGTTACAACTGTCGCCATGCACAGCAGGCAGGCAACCAATCGGCTGTACTATAAGGTTTGCGCATGCACGATAGGTAAATGGGGTGCGTGAAGTATGTGTGTTGCACAGGGAACGTAGAATGTACAGGTTCTTGATGCAGCCCCAAGCAGCAGTGGGGAAGCGCTGTTTGTCAGCCCGCCCCTGTTGGCTGCTGCTGCTGCTGGCTCTGTCTCCGCCGTGAAGGTGCGGGCTGCAGCGTCTTCACCATGTAGGGCCCCTCCAGCTCGTACCTGGGGGCAGGCAAAATGCATTGGATTTAGCAAGATGTGAGGAACTGCAAAAACCAGTTGGCAGCAGGAAGGTCGCAGGGCAGAGGATGATGAGATCAGCAGCTTGTCAGGCAGACAATAAGCAGGCAAGTACTAGATGGGCAGTCATTATTGGTCAGCAGCCCTGCCCTGTCAGTTGCACGACATAGCGCAATGCGGCACAGCGCAACACAGCACAATCCAGCGTGGTAGGCATGCCCCGCGCCAGGGTGACGTGTAGCAGCAGCCTCACCCCAGCTTCCTGTAGTAGTGTCGCGTGCCCACCCCGCTGATCACCGCCAGCTTGGTGGAGCGGTGCTCCAGGCGCGCAATGCGCTCAGCCTCAACCATCAGCAGCGTGCCGTAGCCCTGAGCATTGGGGGTGGGGCGGGTGTGTGGTGGTGGTGGG
>JAAMXP010005884.1:0-12094 GCA_019693395.1 Ettlia oleoabundans
GCAGGCCGCAGCTTGCACAGGCGGGGGTGGGTGAGGGGCAGGGAGGAACGAATCAGATGGGCCACGTTTGCACAGTCTACTGAGCCGGTGGAGGCCTAGTTGTGACAAGTTCGTTGAAACTTGCGGAAGAATGTGAAGCGATAGCTTGCAAAGACAGGCAGGCAGCGTCCATCCACACTGATGCTGCGCACCAAGTGCTGGCGGAAACCCAAGGTGCCGGTACGTGCGGGCATCCCAGACCTCCAATACTGCCGCACGCACTGCATTGGCGCGATTTCCTGCCTGCCTACCTCGCTGCTGCGACCTGATTTTGTCCTAACACGGCCACCACCTCAGCAAGCAAGCGCCCCGCTGGTCTATGCCGCATGCACTCACCGCGCTCCGTGACGAGCCCCACCACCGCATCGGTTGAGGCATTTGTGATACGGTGGGTGTCCTTATCGCGCATCAGATGCATCTTGGAGGGGTCAAACACAAGCAGGCTGCCCACGTTCGCGTGCGTCATCTGCGGGAAGATTTAGGAGGGGTGGGGCAGGGAAGGACGGCACGGTTGGGTAGGCGGGATGCTGGCCCCATTACAGACTTGATGAGCTTGCAGTTGGCATAGTGGTAAAATGAAAGCTTAACCTGGTTTAGGACGAAACACTGGCAGATATGCAGGCAGGTAACTGCATCAGATGGGGGCTCACGCGGCAAAAAACGGCGCCCATTTGCGGGTCCAATGGCGGTCGCAGTGGAGCCTGCACTAATACCCCACGACACCTGGCGAGCCCTTGCAAGCCCAGTTTGCTGTGTGCAATAGCCCCTAACTCGCCTTGCGCACAGCGTCAATGACCCAGTCGTCCGCCGCGCACCAGAGCCAGGCACCGCTGTCCTCAGCCTGCGATCAGAGTCCCACGATAGTGCTGTTCGGTCTGGCACGGGTGGCGGCCTGTGGGAAGCCGCATAGCGGCCCCCCGGCACCAAAAGCCCTAGCTGCGCACCTTGGCCCGAAGCAGCGCCTCCACGCGAGTGGTGCCCCACCCCACGGTCTCGGCATCGGGCACCGCGCCCTTTGCCTCCTCCTGCACCGCCTCCGCACTGCGCCAGGCGGTGCTGCTGCCGAACTGCATGGCGCATCAAACGGAGGGTCTTGCTTGGGTGTCGGAGCGGAACCCATGCTTCCAGTTTCTGGCATGCAAAACTCACCGCCCTGGGGGCCAGCCGAGAGCTGGCATAGGGTGCCAGCGACCGCGAGATGCCGCACAGCGTCTGTCGAAGAGCCATTCTGAGTTAGTGCTAATATCACAAAGCGAGAGAAACGCGGCGGGGAGCGAGAGAAGGGCGATCCGGCGTTTTTGGGCTCCAACCTGGGCCGAGGCTGACTAGGCCATCTGGAACGCTAACCTGATGCGTGGGGGGAGTTGAGCAGCCCATTATGCAGCTGGTAACGCCGATCACACAAGTTCGATGCGGTTTGAACCAGTGTGTTGACTATGGGCTGCTGCCGCCGCCTGTTGCCGCCAGCGCACAAAAGTTCCCGCCTTTGACCTTCATTGGGTGAGTTGGCACGGACACTGCGACCCAGACACGGGCTCCAAGCAGCGTAAAATTTACATAGCTAATACACAACGAAGACAGATTGGGAGGCACTGGTGCCAACAACCGAGCTGCCACAGGCGATCCGGTGAATGTCAACATGCAACGATGCCCTTAAATTGAAACAGTGAAGCAGTGCATGAGCGTAGGCAGTGAGCTCAAAGAGCGACAGAGCAAAACGGAGAAGAAGTTGAGTTTGGGAAGATGGGCTGCCCTCATGCGTGTGGGGCAGGCTGCTGCTGCGGGGCACGTCGTGCTTCGGCATTGCGTGCCGCCGCATGGGCAGCCGCCTCCTCTGCACTCATACCACAGTGCGCCTTGGTGGCGTCGTCCCCGGTGCCTTGGGGCGGCGGTGGCGCGCAGCCCAGGCAACGGCACACAAGCTGGATGGGAATGCAAATGATTACTAGCACCAGTATCAACGCAACCAAGATCTGCATGGCAGGGCAAAGGAGTGGAACAGTTATTGATAGCCCAGCACACGCCAGTGGCGAGGAGAGGCTTGCTCAGCAATCACCACAGAGTTACACGGCACACCAGCAGGCCACACGATCACAATGCAGCAAACGCAGCGTGTGAAGCAGCTACACTGACCAGTGTGAGGGGGAACATGATGAGCAGCACGACGATGCCGGCGCCAGGGATGCGCAGGAACGCCTCTAGCCACTTGGGCAGCTTGACCTGCTGCATGGCCTGCAGCACATCATAGGCAGCAATATGTGGGCAGCACTTGCTAAGTCACTCGTCTTTCGAGCTGCCGAGTTCCCTATTTGCAACTCTGAAATTGCACATTTGGGGCAAGGCTGGCAAAAAGTAAGTGCAGCCAATGGCTACGACTCCTGCAGCGGCAGCAAACCGTACGGCACAAGAAGTGGCAGCAGCAGCGGCCAAGCGGGCTCACATTGGTGGCCTCCCACTCTGCGTAGGACATGCCCTCTGGTGCATCCACATTGATGTCATCCACTGCAGGAGTGAAAAGCTGGACGGGCAACATATAACTGATGGCTACCATGATGGAGCTTAAACAACCGCAACGCTACAGGCAGGGCAGCAGCCAGGAGCAGCACCCAACAAAATTTCCTGCAGCTTGCAAACTGGAGTCGGGCAAAGAGCAGCGCCAGAGAGCAGGCAGCCAGGCCAGGGCAGCAGCAGGGCCCCCCATGAATGCAACCCACCATAGGCATCGTACGCTTTCTTCTTGATGGGATTGCTTAGCGTGCCCCAGGCCTGGTTGAGCACCGCTGACGCATCGGCAGCCTTGGGGTGCTTGCACTTGTCGGGGTGCACCAGCCGGCTGCAGAAGCAGAAATGCGGAGGCAAGAGATTGAAGGAGTGTTAGAATCGGACTTGGCACACAACAGAGCTGGAAAGGCATCCCCCGTAGGTGACCACGCCTACAGGCAGTGGACACACGGAAAAGGACCATGAAGCGGACGAAGCAGCAAGCATTGCACGGAGCAACAGCAGGCTGGCTATTTGCCTGTTCCCCTAAAATTTACCCACCTCAGCTTATAGTAGTTGCTTTTAATCTCCGCTGCAGCATATGAAAGCGAAGAGCACAAACTGAGCAAGTTTAAGGGGGCAGCCAGCATAGTCAAGCACTAAGCAGGCGGTAACATATTGCGTACAAGCCAGCAGCGGATTGTGCGTAAATCACAAATGATTTGTGACCTGGTCATGCGCACCTGTAGGCGTGTCCTTCCGCACTTTGAGGCAGTAGTAGTAGTTCTTTTCAAACTTTAGGATGCGCTCAACTTCAGCGTCGGCATCACTGCAAGCGGCAGAGTGGAAGCAAAGCGGCGCTCAGTGACGCACGTGCTTGGGGCTGGCAGTGTTTCTGTGATTTTTCGCGGTCCCAGTGAATAATTGCGGTAGGTGGTCGAGCTCTTACGACGAGTTTGGCCTTTCTACGGACAGCTGCGCACCCAAACTGCGCCAGCTTGCCGGTCATCGACAGGCCTCGAGCCAGGCTGGGTGCTCCGCCGGACTCCACATCCGCTGCTGCGGGTGTTGCCATCGTGTTGCGGGTGTTGTCGTCGCCCGGTTGGTTGAAATCAGCGGGAGGCTCTAAATACGGCGTGCAGAGTCTTGAGACGCAGATTGATATGCCGATCGTTGTTATCGCACGCAGGAATCACAATTAAAGGCCTGTAAACGACTCCTGCTGTGCCTGCTATCTGTGCGAGCCATGCTGCTCTCAGGGTGTGGGGTCTTGGAGGGTCCACCTGCAGCATCGTCATTTGCTGGTTAGAGCAACGATGGTGATGTCGACGCCAGCCAGTCTGCTGGCGTCCAAAAACTGGTCCTCGCTCATAAAGCAGCTGGACGGGGCGCTTGAGACGGCTGAAGAGGACATTCGGTCACAGCTGTTGACCAACAGGGGCTTCTTGCTCCAGCAGCTGGGCCTGTTCCGCAAGGCGCTCAAGGTTGGGATGTCGCCGGGCATGTCGGTGCTGATCAGCCGTCCCGCGCTCGCCTAGTAGGAGCTACAGGAGTTTGCGGGAACCGATGACAGCCGCGCTGGATCTGTCTTGCTGTAGCTGCCCCGTACCCACCGCCAGCGGCGCCGCTTGTAAGGCCTGTCGTTTGCTGCCGCTGTCCTTTGCCTGTCTGCCAACTCGCCCCCTTACGTCTGCTCCTGCATCTTGCAGGATTATGAAGCAGTATTGTCAACATCACCGGGCCATGCAGCGGCCCTGCTCAACAAGGCCAAGGTGCATGTGGCACTGAAGCAGCTTGAGGTGCGCAAGGGTGGTTGGCGGCAAGTGGCCAGTCGCTTGCTCAACCTCCGCCGCTCGGTTGTTGACCAAGGCGTCTATAGCTTCTCAAATTGCGACTTATAGATGGTTTGCCTGCTCAACCACCACAGAATGTTAGCTTGTTGCTGCTTGTTGCATCCATAGCTTTGCAATGCCTCACTTATTTATCGAGTGCTGCAAATCTCGCCGTTTGCCGGATTGCCTGGCTGGCCGCCTGGCTGCAGGATGCGCGAGATTGCTTGGAAGAGCTTGGCAATGCAGTGTCTTTGACTGCTGACCTGGCTGTGGTGCTGGAGGGCCAACTGCTGGCGGCAGCGCTGGCAGCGGGGGAGGTGAAGGAAGGAGCTAAGCTGCCGTTGCTGCCGGCACTCGCGCCCCCGGCTCCCCCTCTGCCGCCCACACCGCCAGCGCCTGCCAAGCCCGCTGCATTTGCAAAGGGATTCCTGTCAGCAAATAGCAAGGAGGCTTTGCTGCTAGCCAATCCTGCACCACCCGCTCTTACCTTGCCAGCAGCACCTCTAGCAGGCGACGCAGTGCCGCCGGCCCCACAAGCGCAGCCGGCACAGCGCAGTAGTGTCCCAGCTGCTGGCAGCAGCAGCAGCAGCAGCAGCAGCAGCAGCAGCAGCAGTGGTAGCAGTACCCATGACCCAGCCTCACAAGCAATAAGAGCAGCAGCAGCCACAGCAGCGATGGCGACGGCATCTGGGCAGTCATCCGCGTCGGCGGCCCCGCCATCAACAACCGGAATCGACCCTCTCCACATGCTGGTCGCAAGAACAAATCCAGACCAAGGTGCGACAGGCAAATTGTTATGTAACTGTGAGTGTCAACTGGTGTACTGCCCACTGGAAAGATGTTTTGGCGCCTCCTGCTACTTCCTTTCGGCTACTATCGTAATGCTGCTACTGTCTGGCTTGGCTGCATTACAACATGTGATGCTGAAAACAAGGATGTCCCATTATGGCCTGCCCCCCTTGGTGCTCAGCCTACACATCAACCTCACCCATCCCTCCTCCCACTTCTACAAGCAGGTGTGGGCCTGGCGGTACAGCTTGTGAACAGTGGCAGCTGCCAGCAAGCCATTGCCATGCTTGATCTGCTGCTGCACCACCACCCAGGCAACCTAGGAGCCCTCGCGGCACGTGGCACAGCCAGGGCGCTGCTGTTCCAGCTGACCGGTGAGCCTTGTGGTGTGGTGTGTGTTGGGAGTATCTTTTCGTTCTTGCGGTTCATGCTTGTGGCACCTGAAATGGCCCTGCCTTGAACTGGTCAGCGTTTCAGTGAGTGCATGTACTGCTATCTTGACGCTGCGTTTGCAGACTTGTTCCAGCAGGCGGCGATTAGTTATGTGGTGCATCCCGTTAGCTGCCTTGTTGACCTCGCATCTTGTACATTCTCGCATGTCTTCTCCATGCAGAAGCTGTTGATGACTTCACCGCCGCTATTGAGCAGCAGCCGCATTATGCCGACTTCTACAAGCGGCGCGGGCAGGCACTGGCAGGTGCACGGGTGGATGCTTGGCCTAAAGAGGTTGCTCCTGATGCTGTGCCGCTGCCCCGCTTTGCTACTGGCACAGCCTTCCTCCGTCTCAGAAAACAAGGATGCCTATTTTGCTGCTGCAATTACCCGATTTGTCGGGAGGTTGGCTCATGCCAGACGTGGGGCCCTCATCCACTCCATGGCCTCTCCCCCACATCCGATGCTGCCATCTAGCCTCATGCCATGGGTTGGGCAGCAATCTGAAAACGCAGCTAGTGGTTGGCAGCATTTGTCACCACTGCCTATACGGCGCTGCTGCTATCCCCTTGCTGCAGCCTTGGGAGAGGAGGAGCGTGCAGCAGCCGACGTGCGGCGCGCTATTGAGCTGAGCCCTGATGCAGCATCCAAGGTGGGGAAGGTTCCGCTTTGCACTTTGCATCAGCATTTCTACGTTCAATTGACAGCCTGCTTGATGTGTTGAGACTTTTTCCCAAGCAGGCATTGCTGTCTGCTCGGTCGTCTTGCTTTGTCACACCGCTGTTATACCCTGCACGTCATTAAACTGTTGCTTGCCAACCAACCAGCCCGGCCAGCCCGCTCGTTTTCTGCCTGTCTGCTTACCTGCTCCATCAGCCTGTGCTACAGGCTGACGGGTATGCAGAGCTGGGGCGCCTTTACCAGCGGCTAAAAGACTACCGCCGGGCCGAGCGTGAGCTACGGGTGAGGGCGGGATTTGGGGTCGTTAACCTTGCCAAGCTGAGGCATACCTGTTGAGACAGTGTTTGCTTTTTGGTGCACCAAGGCTACTATAACTGTTGAATCATCGTGCCACGGTGGTCCCTGCCCCCACTTCCCTGCCTATTCCTCCATGCTCTGGCCTCGCTTGCGCTGCTTTACTTGTGCTGCCTCGTGCGTGCCTGCCTGCAGAAAGCGGTTGAGCTGTCGCCTGCCGGCGGTGACGTGGAGATGTTGAATGCCCTGGGTCTTTGCCAGGTGTCGCAGGGAGACCTCCAGGTACAGAGGAGGCGCTGCCATAGCACTGCCATGTAACTCACATGCAGCGCCCTGTTGCCCACTGATGTGGACTTTAGCTGAAGTCCCGCAAGTCGTCGGTTTCTATTTCTTCTTCCTGCTTGCCGCTTTGTTTAATCTGTGCTGAGGCAGCCGCACTGCTCAAAACGATACTGCAGGACGGCATTGCCACCTATGAAGCAGCCCTGAAGCTGCAGCCTGACAACAAGGACCTGTGGCTCAACCTGGGCATGGCCTGCAAGGAGATTTGCTGGGTGGATCGTGCCGAGGAGGTGGGAGCGGTTATATTGGGATGCACCCTGCTGGAGCGTGCAGGCAGGCAGTCCGTTGGCCAAAAGGGCAGCAAAGATGGCGGCAGGCAGAGGCAGCAGCGGCAGGCAGCCAGGCAGAGCAACCGTTGACAGCGGCAGTCAGCGTGATGGTAGTGCACCCCTCATCGATTGCGCAGCTGCCCACTTCTTGACAACTGCACTCTTGATTTTTCTGCTGTCGTGCTGCAGGCGCTGCGGAAGGCTGCCAAGCTGGCTGGTAGGGGCGGTACAGCTGTGAGTGCGTATCGCCTGCTGGCGCACATGAAGCAGGGACTGGGAGACCACCTAGGGGCGGTGAGGTCCTACCGAAACATAGCAGCTGGCAGCCCAGCAAAGTGCTGAATCAGTAGTGGGTGGTTAAGGTCATGCTGCACTCCAACTTCCCTTCAGCTGCCTCACAGCTTGTTTTGCCCTGCCAACTGTGCGACATGCGTCTGCCAGTCCAGCTGCTGACACCTCTCCAATTTGTTTTCATTGGGTTTGATGGGGTCAAAGTGATGTGTGTTGCTGCTGGGGATCAATCCCTGGTGGCTGGGTGCCTGGCTGCTGCCTGGGTGTTTGGCTGCAGGTGAAGGAGCTGAATCGAGGCATTGCCGCCACCGACAAGGAGAGCCAACGCATAGAGCTGCGCTTCTTGCGGGGTGCGAGCTGCCCTTTGACACCCCATAACGTTTCAACTTATGCTCCGCACCATCTCAGGCTTGACAGGCACCAACGTGAACAGTATCACGGTATCTAGACATATTTTCGGCAACGCTACTGTACTGTTGTAGCTCGTACCGCAGTTTCTTTGTCAAGGCACCAGACCGCCACTTGCTGGCCACAAAGACAGGCATCTCCTGCGAGCTCCTGCCACGATGTGGCACTCGCACCAATCCCAGGCTTTGCCTTGCCTTATCATCTGCCGCCCTTTGCTCCCATTGCTCTCTTCGCCTTCATGCCTGCGCTCCTGCCTGCTGCAGGCGCCTGCCACCACGCCGTTGGTATGCACAGGGAGGCTGTTGAGGACTATCAACGCACCTTGGAAGCCCAGGAGTCACTCACACCCACCTCTTCGCAAGAGCTGGTGTCGGTGAGTGGGTTGGGCCCTGGGTGCCCGGTTGCCTGGTTGCCTAGTTGAGTGCGTCGTTCACATTCGAATACCGATCCGCATCAACCGAGACACGTGCGTTGATGGTGCAAACCTACAGGCAGGTTTCCTGGTGCAGCGACCAGTGCTGCTGCTAACGAACGTCGCGTGTCAACAGTTTGTGCTGTTGCTTTGTCGCATCCCCATGCCCGCAGTTTGTGTGCCTTGCTTTCTACCAAAAGGAGATGGCGTTGTACGTGCGCAAGAACCTGGACAGGCACGTGCTGTCCTTCTGTGTAGATGCCGATCTGCACCCAGAGTTCAAGGTGAGTGTGGAGGCTATCAGGGTGAGATGACCAGCTAACTCTGTAGGTTCATATTGCGACTCTGCGTGATACTTAACACGTGCACTGTATGTGGGTGCCAAAGGGCAACTGATCGTAATTGTTTGCTTTCTACCATCTGCTTCCTTTGTTACAGCTTGTGATCGCTTGTTCCTGCCAGTGAACCACCTCTTTGCCTATGTCCCTGCAGGAACTGTGGTGCAAGAAGGGGCCCCCCGATGCAGCATTTGTGACTATGTACAGTGCCATCATTCAGGTACAGCCTGCAGTGCAGCCTGCTCCTGGCCTGCTCTATACAGCCTGCTCTGCACAGCCTGCTGTACTGCATGTCGCATTGCCACAACTCTATTGCGTGTTGGCGCCTGCTGCTGCCGCACCTCGTGTGCCAGTCCATTTCTGCCTTTGCAAGCAAACATGGCCAGCCGGTTGGGTTTGCAACTGCAGGGTACCTCCGTCACTCAAATGCTACCTGCTACCACAACGGCCTGCTGTTTCGCTCCCATCTCTTGCACTGCAGCCCCAGCACCCCAACTGGTCAGCCCCCAAGCCACCACCGCCACCCGCCCAGCTGCTGGAGCCGCTGGTGGAGGCGGCGGATGCTGTTGGGAAGCTGGTTCAGTACAGCCATCAGGTACTGTCCTTCGGAGCAGCCTAGCAGGCCTAGTACTCGTCCTATTACTGGTGCCATCTGCGGTGACTGCATGTCGGTGGCCTGGGCGCCTGCATTGTCTGTCGTTCTAAGCCTATCAGCTGATAGTCATTGGCGCCCGCTGGCCATGCTGTGTGTTTCGCCTCCCACGCTCCCATTGCAGGGCTTCCTGCCCAACCGCCGCCAGCAGCGCATGGCAGGCCTTGCTGCCATTGAGTTTGCGCAAGCACTGCAGCAGCTGGTAAGTTGGGCAGCGCTACTGCAAAGCTCGACTTTCCTGCCTTTCAATTGTGCCTGGCACAAGGTGGCAGGGCTGGCAACTTGGCTGGAGAGCTTGGTGCCTCCAAAACCTTCCTTATTATCGTACTCAGCTAGGGTCATGCTCAACAAAGACAGCGCGCGCAGTCACCCGCCCGCCCCCTTCCCCCCCACACATACACCCCACCACCACCACCACCACCACACCACCACACACCCTCCCCCACCCCTGCCGCCCAACCCAACCCTTGCAGGTAGCAGACCGGCGCGCCGGGCGCCCCACCTTTGTGGACAACGCAGGCGCTTCCATCAGCGCGCGGCGGGGCAGCCGCACAGGGCAACACGAGTTTGGGTGGAGGGATGGCATGGACATCATTGTAAGGTGGCGACAGCTGGCGGAGCCAAACGACCAGGCAAGCAATGGTCCTGCAGCTGCTCTGCTGGCATGAGGCTGCCTTGCTGGCTGCATGATCCCTAGGTTCGGGAGGGTCTGTTAGGAGAGGTACCTTAGAGGCACATAGGTGGTATGCAACATGCATCCAACTATATTGCTGCCCCAGCCCTGCATCCTCAACAGTATTGAGTCTGCCTTGCTACCTGTCCGCTTTTCTGTCTGTTCCAGACCCACATACTTAAACCCATGTACACATATACCATCCATACACCATTCGTATTCCCGCAGGTTATCTGGGTGGACCTTCTGACAGAGCGGGAGTTCAGCGCTGGCTTCGGATCTCACACACCCATGTTCACCGGGCAGGTGCGCAGTGCATTGGGGCAAGAACTGTGTCCACAGATATGAATTGCATAATGCAGTGCCGGCTGCGCAAGGACCGCCTAGATTTGCCTGCGTCGACGGTTAACCACCTTGAAGCCTGACAGATGATGCACTGCCGCCTCGCTGCTACCTACTCATTGCCATCTCGTCCTGCCTGCTACATTCACGGTACCGCAGACCAAGTGTGTGCGGTATTACATGGTCTTCCACCGCGCCCTGGCAGTCATGAAGCGCGTGCTTGCTGCAGAGCAGCGCGCAACAGACGCTAACAACGCCCCAGGTGGGTGGCAGGCATGCGTAGGGACGTGGTGCGGTGCTGTGGGGCACGATCTGGCGTGGGTGCAGCCTGCAGCGAGGCATGCACAGGAGATTCAGGGTTGCTCTATAGCATTTGATAGCAAAAAGGGTGTCATGTTGCTCTGCCAACTTTCCACCTTGTGCTGAGTTCTGCAGTTGAGCTTGATACCGAAGAGCGGCAGCGGGCAGTGGCAGAGGCAATGACAGCAGAGCAGATTTGGCAGGTGGGTGGGGCTTGGAATCTTGGCTGCAGCCCTATTCTTTGCAACCTATGGTAAGCCTTGGGCCTGGCTGGTATGCTGTGGTCCGAGTGCTGTCTTTTGATGCCAGGAGTTGGGGGTGCAGTCTGGGTTACCAGCGCGAGGCAGGTCAGTTCAGACCCTTGGACACCTTCATTCTGCGCAGTGTGCAGCTCTGTTTACCTTCTTGACCCTGCCCCATCTGCTGCCCACCTTCCACGCACCCAACCCTATCTTGTTTTTTTGCTGCATTTCAGCGGGCGTTGCTGCGCAAACAACTCATGCACACACCCATGCCTCTTCCCCCATACAGGCGCTGGGCACTGACAGCTGGGTGGTGGTCCCCATTGAGAGCACAACACGGCCGGGACACAAGGCAAGTGTGGGTGCTGTTGCTGTGCCATCATGCCATTGCGTGCCAATCATGCCGGCATCGCCAGGTGTGGGTGCTGTTACTTTTGCCGCAGCTGGTCATCATGCCGTTGCATGCCGATTATGCTGGCGCCGCCAGGACAGCTGGCACACCACTTCTGGCTCAGTTTGCTCAGTTGGGCTGTTGTGTACGGTTCGTTATTGCTTTACCCTTCCATGGCTACTGCTCCCGTTGGAGTCTTGATTGAAAGGACGTTCAGCATAGAACAAGCCGCATGTCCCACATCACGGGAAATACCAAAAGATCCACACAGACTGACATTGTGCCTCCGACCCAATCTGCAGCTGGAGGGCACGCGTCTGACGGTTGTCAACATGAGCAAGCAACCCGCTTTAGAGGGAGATGGCAGCTCACAGGCGGATCCACAGTGAGCAGCTGGCAGCGTTTCATGCCCAATCAAGCTGCACTGTGGCTTTTCTGCCGCAAACATCAGCCTCTGCTTAGCCTGATTTGGGCCGCTGGCAGCATGCTGCGCAGAGCTTTCTGGATCTGCTGTCTATGCACCCTTGCTGTTTTGTGAATCCACCACTTTTAGCGCCTTAACCTTGATTCACTTTTAGCATTTTAGCCTTGTTCATTATCTGGCATATGTACATGCAGAAGACCTGCAGCGCTGAAGCTAGCCAACGGCGTACGGGGCGCGGCAAAGGCAGAAGGCAAGCCTCCCAAACCCAAGTCACAGGTGAGCGATGCTCATCTTTGAACCGGCGGCTTCCTCCACCCAAGGCATCAGCCGGCTAGCCTGCCAACACTGCAGGCTGCAGCCTACGTCCTTGCCAGCTTTGCATCTGGATTACGAAATCTTCGCCTTCTCTGCGACGGCTAGTAGAATGCACGACTTGCTGCCCACCACCACACCCCACCCACC